>JANJGK010000042.1:25981372-26016372 GCA_039081455.1 Macrobrachium rosenbergii
GACAAATCTGGTTAGTGCAATCTTTTAATGAGTAATTTTCTACTCAATATATTGTAATTCCATTATATAGTTATCTCTAAGCACTTATATTTTGTGATACTACCTGAATTCCATATCAGCCCTGATGAATGACATTTGTCTAGTAATCTATAGGGTGGAAAAGGTATGCATAATGCCACAGCCAATGCCATTCATTGAAGAGGGCTTTCCCCTACACACATTCTGCGTCCGGGTTGCCTGTTGTGCTGTACTTTCGGAAGTTTTTTGCACAATAACTTATTTCTTCTTCTTCAGAGGGACGAGTGGTGGACTTGCGGAGTTGCGTGACGTCATTTGATGTTTATTGGGTAAGTGCACATGTTAGTGAATCATTTTTAAGTCTTTTTTGTTGATATTTGTAAAAATAGAAATTTGGATACACACAATATGTGTACAGCACATATATACACACAATATGTGTACAGCATATATATATATATATATATATATATATATATATAGATATATAATATATATTATATATATATATATATATATATATATATATTATATATATATATATATATATATATATAATATATCTATATAGTATAGTATATATATATATATATATATATATATATATATATATATATATATATACTTACCTATATACAAATGATATATATATATATAATATATATATATATATATATATTATATATATATATATATACTTATCTATATACAAATATATATATATATATATAGATATATATATTATATATATATATATATATATATATATAATATATATATATATATATATATATATATATATATATAGAAATCATCAACACACAATCACGTGTGGAACAGAAATAAATTTCTGACTCACGTCGGGATCGAACCCCAGGTCTCTCAGGTGGAAGCAAGGGCGTTACCCACTGGGCCATACAAGTCTAAAAGAAGTTGGTAACCTGAGAGCCAACTGCACCCAAGGAATTACCTGGGCAAGCTAACTGCTTGCATACCAGCGAGTTTTCCCCAACTTCCCGACTCAGCAATGACCCAATAGACAACATTTCATTCGAATTATCCCTTCTGAAGTGAATAAGATAGAAATCATCAACACACAATCACGTGTGGAACAGAAATAAATTTCTGACTCACGTCGGGATCGAACCCAGGTCTCAGGTGGAAAGCAAGGGCGTTACCCACTGGGCCATACAAGTCTAAAAGAAGTTGGAACCTGAGAGCAACTGCACCCAAGGAATTACCTTGGGGCAAGCTAACTGCTTGCATACCAGCGAGTTTTTCCCCAACTTCCCGACTCAGCAATGACCCAATAGACAACATTTCATTCGAATTATCCCTTCTGAGTGAATAAGATAGAAATCATCAACACACCAATCACGTGTGGAACAGAGAGACCTGGGTTCGATCCTGACGTGAGTCAGAAAATTTCTTTCTGTTCCACACGTGATTGTGTGTTGATGATTTCTAATCTTATTCACTCAGAAGTGGATAATTCGAATGAAATGTTGTCCTATTGGGTCATTGCTGAGTCGGGAAGTTGGGGGAAAACTCGCTGGTATGCAAGCAGTTAGCTTGCCCAGGTAATTCCTTGGGTGCAGTTGCTCTCAGGTTCCAACCTCTTTTAGACTTGTATGGCCCAGTGGGTAACGCCCTTGCTTTCCACCTGAGAGACCTGGGTTCGATCCCGACGTGAGTCAGAAATTTATTATATATCTATATATACTATATATATAATATATATATATATATATATATATATATATATATATATATATATATATATATATATATATACTATATATATATAAAAATTGAGAGAGAGAGAGCTTCACATACAGAACTTATCCTTTAGAGACAGGTATTCAATATAAGGGGAGAGCTTGAAAATGAATTTTTAGGATACGAGTGTAGACAGAGACAGGGTCAGCTACTAACTGATTCATTATCACAGAATTCTGACAAGGACATTGTTTTTCATGAACGGAAAAGTAGTGTAGGACACAAGAACAAGAAGGGCATAATTCCATGATCACATGTGTTTTCTCACACTTGAATAATGCCTAATGATTCTTTGCCCAACATGAGAAGAGTTTTCTCATGCAATATGACTCGATAACTTGTGTGGTTGATTTTTTATTTTTTTAAATAAAATACTATAGTTCTGAAAGTACTTAAAAATCACTGATTCGGCCATCAGTAATCGATTTGTGTTTCCTGGGGAAACCCGACACTTTGCGGGGGTCGTGTTTTGTTGTTTTGGATGGTGAGCGCCCGGGGGGGGCCTGCCGGAGGACCTTTTTAAAGAATAATAAACTTTTTTGAAGTAACACTGATACTTGTGACGAACCACAAACTACAATTGAAACCTTAGAGATACAGCTGTAATATTTGTATTGGTATTTTATTCCTAATTCCACCATTGGAAAAATGGTCTGGCTGAAATCCAGAGCAATTGGAATCGCATCACTGAAGCTTGTCAGGCACTTAATATTTCAGTTGCTATATTAGGGTCCCTGATTCCGTTTCTGTCCTTCTGTGTCTGCTTGAGTGTTGCCTCTTGCTGTCCCCCAATCAGTTTGTTTTTCCACTGAAATATTTCATATTCTTCTTTCCTTTCTCTCTCGTCTTACACGTAACGCATTTACAACTTATGCAATGAGATAGCGCAGAGAACCTGCAACCGCTTTTTATTGAAAGCAAATGTTGCGCATAATTGAGAGAGAGAGAGAGAGAGAGAGAAAGAGAGAGAGAGAGAAGAGAGAGGAGAGAAGAGAGAGAGGAGAGAGAGAGAGGAGAGAGAGAGAGAGAGGAGAGAGAGAGATGAGAGAGAGAGAGAGAGAGAGAGAGAGAGAGAGAGATTAGCTCTCATTTACACAATATATATACATATACAAACATATATATATATATATATATATATAATATATATATATATATATATATATATATATATATATATATATATATATATTATATATATATATATATATATATATATATATATATGTCTGTGTGTGTGTGTAATCGTATGTATATATATTTATATATATGAACTTCTTTTCGCTGTTATCCAGCAGCATTCTTTGAAGTAAAGAGGCGTATACCAAGAAAATAGAATAATAAAGAAATGACTTCAGCTCTGATCAGTGGCAAGAGTGGAGAGAAGGCAGAGACTGGCGACTCAAGTATCTGAACACCGGAAGCATCGATGGAATTATCGACTGTGGCATGACTTCCTTTCTTGTCTTCCGGCGGGGAGGTCAAGATGCCCCTTTTGCTTTGACCTCATAGCTCGCACTTGGAATGACCTCTCTGGGTCCCGGATCCGTCGAGACACTTGCTTGAGAACAGATCTTAACCTGACGCGGTCCTCAAAATGACAACTTCGCACAGGTCATACAACGTGCTCAATGTTCTCTTCTTGTCCAAATGACTCATTCCTGAGTGCACTGAGGTATACTCTCTCTCTCTCTCTCTCTCTCTCTCTCTCTCTCTCTCTCTCTCTCTCTCTCTCTCTCTCCTTCATCTGGTCTTTAATCTCAGTCATTCGAGTGCAGTTGTATGTGAACAAATAACCCTAAAACTTATTTTTCCTTTTTTTTAGATTTAGTCATTTCTTGTTCAAAGCAGTGAGCAGCTGACTCCCTTGATGCTTGTTTTTCGAAGATGTAGGGTTTTCCATTGCGAAAAATTACACTAGTAATATAAATAACTATGATGATAGTGGTAAACTCTTCATATACTAATAGTTTTGGAATGTCAGTACATTTTTCTAATGACCTTTAAATGCAGTGATATGGTTTTATACCGCTTTAATCTCTTGTCCCGTTTTATGCAGTTTCCTGGAAGTGCCTTAGAGCAATGACAAAAGGTCTTTTGCTCCGTCGTTTCAGTTTCCTTGTGGCCACAGACTCTGTTTATGCTTTATATTACTTTTTACTGGCGGGGTAGAAGTTACACACACACTCATATATATATGTTATAAGGTAAGTATATCATAGTTTAACCAGACCACCGAGCTGATTAACAACTCTCCTAGGGCTGGCCCGAAGGATTAGATTTATTTTACGTGGGTAAGAACCGACTGGTTACCTAGCAACTGGACCTACAGCTTATTGTGGGATCCGAACCATATTATGGCGAGAAATGAATTTCTATCACCAGAAATAAATTCCTCTCATTCTTCATTAGCCAGTAGGAGAGTCGAACAATGGGCCAACTGCGTATGTATGTTATAGAGTTAACCACACTAAGGTAGCAATGGACGAGTGCTGTCTTGCTTGGAATTCACTTTCACAGGAACACTAAGGTCGCTTTGACTTAGAAGGAGTGGTGGTCAAATGAGGAATAAAGTAAGTTTCACTTTTATATTACGACTTGAAGTTTACACTTTTCCACCCAAAATAGCCGCCGCACAGCCTTGCTTTTGCTAAAGTCTACGGTAGTTTCCCCAGCTTTGAGAGCGTGCGGCGCTATAGATCTTGTAATGAACTCGCCTTATGCTCTCTCTGACAATTTACCCTGAGTCTCGCTTCTGAGCAGGATTAGAAGTACGTGATGTCACAAACACGTCTTAGGTTATGTGACGCCAAAGTTTCGTCATTCAGTATACATATTGTCGCTTCAAACAGGTGTATTCATCATACATATACATCTCCAGTCGCCCTCGATCCAATGTGCTGACACATCGTGGTTGGTTTACCCTTCAGACTGCGAACATCGCTTCTCTTGGTTGACACTTGGCGTCACTAGAGGAGAGAGAGTAAGCTACGTTCTTTTGTTGGCTGGACTAAAATGAATTATCGCTGTCCAAAGAAGGTTTACATCCCTGTACAATACAGAAGCACCACACAGGAATTGCATAGCCAGGTGGACGAAGAAACTTAAGGAAACAGGTTCTGTTATTGATAAACCAGGGTCTGGTAGACCATGTCTTGATGAAGGAGCTGTAGTCTCTGTAGAACAATCCTTTGAAAGAAGTCCGAGAAAGAGTCTAAGAGGAGCATCTTTGGAGATGAGGCTTTCAAAGTCTAGTGTGCATCAGATTCTGCGAAAAAAAAAAATGAAAGCGTACAGAATCCAAATGCATCAAATATTGTTAGAAGAGGATTACCATACACGTCTTACTTTCTGTCATCAGTTCAATGAGAGAATTAATACTGACTGTGAATTTTTTAAGTAGATAATATATATATATATATATATATATATATATATATATATATATATATATATATATATATATATATATATATATATATATATATATATATATATATATATATATATATATATATATATATATATATATATATACATATATATATATATATATATATATATATATATATATATATATATATATATATATATATATATATATATATATATATATAGTATGATATTTTTATCACACCGTGATCTATACACACAAAGCACACTCAAAGCAGTATACTTCAACCCAGCCAGCCGCAAACTAAACCAGAAGAAACCTGCTGGAATTGTTCTCAGACGCTGACTACTAGATAAACCCTTAAAGCAGAGTCCTCCCACAATCCATTTCCCTGACGCGATGTCTTAGGTGACTACAGACGACATCTTTGGCCTCAGTGGAATTTCGGACCGATCCAACAATGTATTCGCATGGCAGCGATCATAGCATGCTTGTTCTAGTGTTTGGGAAACTACGTCGTGTAAACCTAATTATAACGTACGTCAGGGAAGTTCGTCAGACCCAACTGAGATGGCTTTGTCTGTCCGCCCGCACTTTTACTGTCAGCCCTCAGATCTTAAAAACTACTGAGGCTAGAGGGCTGCAAATCTGTATGCTGATCATCCACCCTCCAATCATCAAACATACCAAATTGCAGCACTATAGCCTCAGTAGTTTTTTTTTTTTTTTAAGGTTAAAGTTAGCCATGATCGTCATCTGGCACCGATATAGGTGCTAACAACACATGTCACCACTGGGCCATGGCTGAAAGTTTTATGGGCCGCGGCTGAGAGTTTCATGGGCCGTGGCTTAGAGTTTCATATAGCATTATACGCTGTACAGAAAACTCAATTGCCGGAGAAATTTTGGCCCGTTTTTTAATTGATTTTTCTAAGTTACAATTCTGGAAGAAGTGAAAGAACATTTTGACTATCAATCCTTTGTCTATCTTTCTCCATCCTCACAAATAACTTCCGTTTAGTGAAAATGAATATTTGATTGCGGTGGTTTCCATTTATAGAAACAGAAGGGTAAAAGGGTTGTGATACTATCTGCATCTAATTCATAAATAAGTTAATGTTAATTCATCTTTGAGATCGACTGACTATTTGTTTCATACCAGTTTCCCTCAAGTAACGGACCTGAAGCCAGATAAGTGGTTGGCCGAGTCACTGCACAGTTCATTGCATGTTGTCAACATTCGTCTGACTTTGGTTTCCTTTCTTTTCTTTGGTCGCTGAAAATCAGCGCTGGCATTTGCAGCATTCGAGTCTGCAGATGAAGGACGAAGGAACATCCTCTCATGTTTTACAAAAATAAACCACAAGTAAGACTGATAAACCCTATTTGAACAGGGAGAGAGACATAGACTGATTTAGCAGATTTTATGTGCATGTCCTGGATATATTTATAATGTATCATGTTTCCATTCCTTTTAGATACACGCAATTTCCCAGTGAAAAGACAGTAGATGGACATTATCTCCGTCATGCTTTGTGTGTAGGACTGAGAGGAATTAATTATAGGGGGTTTCTTCCTACTTTATTACTCAATGCCATTTTACCTGGGAAAGAAACTGGATGTTTATGAGGACCAGAATTTGGCTCCTGGCTAACAGGGAGGTTCTCGAGCGATGCCCCTCTTGCACAGACCATGCGGTGGAGGTGAGGGAAAGTTAGCAAACGCCTCTTTTGTGCATCATGGAAATGAGCCGCCAAAGAATTTGGCATCTCAGGCTTCCGTTGACCGAGCACTCGATGAAAGTTTTAGGCTGGACTCTTTGGGAATATCCACACACACACACACACACACACACACAGAGAGAGAGAGAGAGAGAGAGAGAGAGAGAGAGAGAGAGAGAGAGAGAGAGAGAGAGAGAGAGAGAGAGAGACAGACAGACAGAGACAGACAGACAGACATTGATGTTGGAAAAATAGTTCTCCCCAACTACATTGAGCATAAAATCAGACCAGTTGGAGCCCCAGTATCCACAACCCAGAAATACTTTGCCTTTCTATTTAATTAAGGGAGAAATTAATCATATTGCTTTACGGGTCATGCCGTGTTTCAGTGACAAGGATGTTATCCTCAACTCAGAATATCTCCTGATTAATCATAGGTGGAAAGTATAAATAAACCCTGAGTAGAGCAAAGCAGACAGAGACACTTAGGGCAAAATACTGGAATTTCCGTTTTCGAGATGATACCAGCAGATTTCAGTCCTTTCTATTACAAGTGACAGAGATTCTTACCTGGCAAGTATAGAACGCTCTCTCAATGTGTAGTTTCAGTCTTCTTCTGGCGTACTTACTTTCTACACGCGCATATATGTACTCTCTCTAATTGTCTTATCAACGTAAAAATACAGAGCAATTTCTCCCCCTGATACTTTAGGGTTAACTTTTAAACGTATTGATTTGGGATGGCTACATACAACACAGTGATCTTTGACTTCTCATGATTGCTGATCGACTTCTTTTCCATTTCCACCCATAGGCTAATATTAGTATTAGTCCGACATCTCGCTTAGCTTTGGGTTGATTTTACGTTGTCTATGGATGTGCCCCTGCAGTTTTCCCGTAGTGTTGCTATGGGTGTTGTTGCTTCTCTTGCCAACTGTGTTGATTTTGTTTCAGAAAGTTGCTATAGGTGTTGTTTTCTACAATGCTTAGTATATTGTTACAAAAACTGCTATTGAAATTGGTGTCTTCAGTGGTTGTTGTTGATGACATATCTGCTTAGAAAAAAATCATGACCAGAGAAGAGACCCAGAGTCAACTCCAGTATGCAATGGAATCCAGGAGTTAGTGACTAAATGTGTGAATTCGGTCAAGGAAAAATATGAAATTTTATGCACCAGTTTTTACACTAAATAGGATGTTTTATCTGTGAAGCTTCCCTGCGATTTCATAGCCGGTCACCTGGCAGTATATAGCGTCTTTTTTATCTTTAATTTTATGGTTACCATCCAGGCAATGTTTGAAATTATGCAAATTTAAACCAGCTCAAACCAGTTGCTTATTCAGTACGTAGCCCCGGGCTACCATGTGGTCCCCACCCAGCCTCGCTCCTTAAGAGCTCCCCCCACCCTTTTTTTTTTATTTCTGCTGAAAATTCTATTCCTAAATTGCTCTGAGCTCTGTACTGTGTAATTATTATTGGTAAAATTAGATAATATAGGTACCAAAAGTTTTTCTAATTTATACAGTAGTTTGGTATGTCGCACGAGGTCAAAATGGGTCGAACAGGTAAGCCAGCTTTATATACTTTAGGTAAACCATATAAAGTTCCATATGACGAACCATTACTAAATAAAAATTAGTAAGTATCATTATCAATAACCTCCTGATCAGTTAATTGTTTTGAAAATCTATTAACCCTGTCCTCAGTTCGAAAGATTTTGGATTCACCACTTTGAATAGTTTCAACCTTATGTATGTATTCAGTTCTGTTCATTAACAAACACCACGCCTTTACCTTTATCAGGTTTCGTTATAATTACATTTTCATTTTTACTTAAAATTTTCAGGATTTATAAGTCCTTTTTCTTAATATAAGACTGATTTGTACGTGGTTAGTCTGGATGTTGAATCTTTATTCACAAATTTCCCCGTGGAAGAGACAATTGAGATAATTTTAAACAAAATTTTCACTGAAACTGAAACTGTTTTAGGGTTTTAACAGTGACAATTTTAAGAAACTTTTACAACTGGAAGTGCGGCACACTGCCTTTATTTTAATGGTGTTTCATATAATACTGTCAAGTTGACGGAATGGCAATGGGGTCCCCACTCGGCCCGACATTTGCCAATATTTTTATGTGTTCGTTAGAGGAGCAATTGCTAGACAATTGCCCTCCGCCTTCCTTGCCCTCTTTCGCTGTAGATATGTCGATGGTACTTTCCTACTTTTTAGAGGCAGAGAAACGGCTGCTATGTTTTTCCAATATACCAACACTGCATATCCAAATAATAAGTTTACTACGGAGCATGAAAACAACAAGTTTCCCTTTTTAGACGTTTTAGTCAATCGGGGAAAACGACCGTTAATAATTCGTCAGTTTTTAGAAAAAAAAATAACTTTTATTGGTTAAGGTATCCATCATTAGAAGATCTTATCTTATAGTCTCAGACTAACAAGGAAGGAAGCAAATGGTCTTTGTTTCACCTATTTCGTGTTTTCTTCGTCTTTAATTGACTTGGTTATTTGTCGAACAGATTAAACACGCCCAATTATTAATGGAATATCGCTGAGAATATAACATTTTCTTCCCACTTTCTCTCTCTCTTCTGTATTACATCACCTCTCCCACCTTTCAGTCCCGTAACGAATGTCTCCACATGGTGTCTGAAGGATTTTAGAAGATAATATTTGTGTAATATTTGTCTTTCTTTGGCTAATTTGCTTTCTGTCTTCATAAGAAGCATTTCAGCCCTTAGGCCTATCCTCCAGTATTGTACTGGGTTGACCTTTCTGTTTCCCTTACTGATAGTTAGTCATTTTCCCTTTAGCACCTTCAGGGCTTTGAAC
Organism: Macrobrachium rosenbergii; assembly: GCA_039081455.1. Classification (NCBI taxonomy): domain Eukaryota; kingdom Metazoa; phylum Arthropoda; class Malacostraca; order Decapoda; family Palaemonidae; genus Macrobrachium; species Macrobrachium rosenbergii. The sequence goes on from JANJGK010000042.1 coordinate 25,991,133, forward strand.
ACCAAAATCCTTCCTCTGCTCCGGCCATGATTCTCGGCTGTTCTGCTCAGCTTAGGAAGTTAATCTTCCGGAGATTGAATTTGTCAGGCAGACCCGAAGGCTACTCTCACTCGTACACACATTAATTGCTCTAAATAATAAGGCAACGACGGTATTTCGAAGCCAAGATGAAAAAAAGATGAAATTAGTCAGGAGCTTAGTGAGGAAAGTCTTGAAGACACCATTTGAATATTCTTATTTCTCCAACGAATCGCTTGAAAGGAGGGAGAAGCCGCAAACAAAAGGACAGCATGCTTATCGATATTTGGCTGATATAACAAAAGATTTTCCTTATAATTCTTCATATTATTTTATAAGTATTGACGTTGCTGACAATTTTCTGTAAAATATACATAAAAATCTTCATACAATTTAAACGTCTCACATAGAACATTATAAACTTTTCACTTAAAAAATAAAAAGTTATGACTATTGCACTGCACATAGTTTATTCAGCTTGATTATCGAGGATTTTTATTTTTGGGTTAACCCTAAGTTGGACTGAAATTGAAAGGTAAACCGCCTCTAAGCTCGATTGTTGTTTAATATGAGGTGAAATTTAACTAGATTAATGATAGGTTAACCTTATCATGATACCGTCCTCGTCAGAGGCAGTCCGTCAGATGCACTGCTCCACATGCATAGCAGTAAATTTTTTGTTGTTGTTCCTTGTATCCCGATATTTCATGCTACGTTAATGAATTTGACTTATTGTAAATCTAGTGAGTTTTAATTTATGTTAAGAAAAAAACAAAAAGCATCAATATCACGAGTGGAAATTAGCCGTTTTGGAAAATTGTGCCGCTTTTTATTTCTTAATTCACCAAACCTCGCTAAACAGAGATACCTCATTTTTTGTATTCATCATAAAAGCAAAATAAATAGACTTTCTTTTGATATATAATTCATTACTACTTTTGTTAGTACGATATGACAAAGGGCAATAAAACAAACGCAAAATATACGTCCGAGTTGTAGGTTATCGGTGAGCGACCATTAACACAATTTTTCAAAAACTCGCTAAAAATAAGTAAATTGAGATATCTAGTTTTCATTTACACGCTGAGAAAGGTCAATTTTCGTTTCAAATTATATATAATTCATAGCATGAGATATGACACAATCACTCCCTCCAAAAATAAACAAACTCGCGAGAGCAGCCAGGGAGAATTTAGGCATTATGAGAAATTCACAAGTTACTGGAAGTTAAGAATTTGCCAAAAATAGGTAAATTTGATGTATAATATTTCTTTACACATACAAATTACAATCATTTTTTGTTTTCATTCATATATAGTTTATTACTATTTGTCCCCACCGCCACAAATAAAAGGAAATAAAGTTTTTGGCGTGAGCAGCCAGGGAGAACTGAAACGTATTGTAAAGTCTCAAAAGTTATGTTCATTTGAAAATTTGCAAAAAATAAATGGTAATGACTATGTTGATAAGCGGTAATATTTTTGGAAGCGTAAATGCAAGATAAACCACTTCTATAATCGTAAACCATTTCTGCCAAAAAAAAAACATATTACATAAATCATATAAAAAACCATAAAATAAAGCATTGTATAGAAAAATATATAAAATTATATAAATGTGCATATATGAAATGTAGTCTGGTGTACTCACCAACAATCCTGGTCCTCATATCTCGCTAATGCCTCCTCCTCTGTTTCGAGGACCTTGGAGTTCACATCGCATGACCAGGAGGAGGAGGAGGCACTCCTGATGCGCCTACTGGTGCTTCCCCCAGACCTCGGGGAGGTGCCTCGGGACGAGTGCCAGTAGTGCCACTTCGTATGGCCATCACGGAAGCTTTGGGTTTGTATGCAGAGAGGTAATCTGTACGGGGCACAATGATACGTGGAGTCATTTCGAATGCCCTTCATAGAGTAAACATGGCACCTCGTCCTCTGCTTCTTGAAGTCTGGCAGTGGCTCTGTCATGCGCACATTGCCAGGAGAAAGACGAATACAGGGTCAAGGATCCTTGACTTCGGTTTTGGAGTCTAGTATTCAGGTACCCAAGGGAAAGCAGCATTGTCAGAAGTGGTAGGGGTAGGAGAGACATCAGTTGATGCACTAGGGGTGGACATAGCAGCATAAGCAGGAGCAAGATCATTCGGAGCAGTTGCAGCACCTTGCGCAGGATATGCATCGGGAATGATAAGGTCACCAGCAGGTCATTCCTCTGGATTGAATTCCAACAAACTGGTATATGCCAGTTCAAGGAACTGTCAGAGATTTAACTTACTTTTGTCTCTGGTATACTTGCGATACAAAATGTATGCATTTTGCAATGCAATTTGCAGCAAGGACATCAGCATTTTCTTAGACCACTTCACTGTCTTCCATATGCGGCTGTGGTACTTGATCATTCGGTCAAAGCGGTCAACTCCCCTTGTATGCCATATGTATTCCGCAGTGGCAACAGGTGGTTATACTGCCATAGTCACCACCTTTCCGTAGAGGGGCAGTGCCATCAGTGCACCTCACGGAGTGCACTGTAGGCACTGGTAAAGCTTCTTTGCAGCATCCTTTCGGCCCCTAGCTGCAACCCCTTTCATTCCTTTTACTCTATCTCCATTCATATTATCTTTCTTCCATCTTGCTATCCACCCTCCTAACAATTATCCCATGGTGGAACTGCGAGGTATTCATACTGTTGCACCTTTCAAACCTACCTACTCTCAGTTTCCTTTCCAGCGGTTAATGACCTCTTAGGTCCCAGTGCTTGGCCTTTGGCCTAAACTCTATATTCCATTCCATACCACAGTCACCACCTGAGTAACTTCACCTTCTTCACCTTTTTTTTACATACTCCTGGACAAAATAAATGGGTTGCCCTTCCTTCAGAAGTTAATCCTGTAGCGGGGAGAGTTTGTTTTTGACTTGAGTGTCTTTAGTGCCACTCTCATAAGCTGTAAAGTGCCACTGGTGTGCACCGGTGTTCATACAGCTCTTCTGTCAGCTTCACAGAGTTGTGATAATTATCCGTGGCCACGGAACTGAAAAACCACATCACGCAGAGAACGATTGCACCAAGGTACACCATGAAATCAAGCACATAACCGGATTCTGCCTCACACAAAATATAAATTGTGGTTCCATATTCCATTGGCTTCTTAGGGTTATACACTTTGAAAGATCCCTGTCTGCCCATGGAAGCATACCTTCATTCAAAGACAGGAGGTTGTTTCCTGGCACATTAAGATGTTGACACAAGTTCTGGATATACTCATGCACTGGTCGCACATGTAGAAGCCGATCGCTAGCCGATTCATTGCATGAAAATGGCGTGATATTTGCACGAACTTTGCGGATGATATCATTAGTTGCCACGCTCCTTGATAGTATCTACTATGTTTAGACAAATGCATTCGTTCTTGTGGCAACTTCAGCACCCCGCATAAAAATGCGCATTCCTACATAATGTGCTCTGTCGGAAATGTACTGCCACTTCAGCGTGGTCTTTTGCTTGAGAACATCCCTGCAATAAATGGCAGAACCCACTCCATGCTATCAGGAGAAGCAGTATCTCGTGACGTCATATTTTAACCTCTTTGTTATGACACACTTTTCTGATTTTTGATGGATTTGTTAAAAAAGAATATTCTTGACGCGCATGCGCGTTCTCCGTGCATACAGGTGGTTCATGCACGAGAAAGCTTGTTGTTCCCTATATATTGACAGAGTTCATTGTCCTCTTTAAGGTACTTTTATAATTAATATGATTTTTTTATTTCTTCACATGAAATTCCTTGTCAGTGATTTTGCTGCATCTATACCCAATAACATCGTGTTTACTTTGGAATAGTATCAGAGAGGTTTTGATACTAGACGTCGGTCCGTAACAAATATGTGCGTCCTTTATGTCAGGCGATCATTTAGAGAGCTGGCCTCCCTATCTGGTCTCCCCTTAATCACTCGAGTTTACCACGCACGTCAATGATATTTGAGTCGTTCTAAAATCCAAGACTTCAATTGTGAAGAAAAAGTTTATCCAAGACAAAACTCTTTTCACCTCATTAAGAATTCTCATTGAAGTTTTGATTTTACGTTGGGTGGGAAGCTTATAAAAATCACGGACAACTCACTCATTTCGAATATATGGCAAGGATAAAATAAAATGTGTTTTTAACAGAACATCTTCGTGAAATGAGATCAGTTCCCTTTGGGAACTCAAGATCGATCATTCAAGCATTGTGTCATTACAAGACTTTCGAGGAATTGACAGATGCCCACTATAGCAGTCGTTACCTTTCGCTCTTTTGCAAGATACAGCCTCCTTCTCGATACAAGTGCCGGGAGACTGGGTAGAACATTCACGAACCGACACCTGCCCCCACCATCCCTTCTCTCTCTCTCTCTCTCTCTCTCTCTCTCTCTCTCTCTCTCTCTCTCTCTCTCTCTCTCGTTATTTTTCTCCCATTTCCCTAACTTTACTTTTCCTTTTAAATTTACTTCCTCCGAGAGGGAGTTTTTTCTTTGTTCTTGGAATACAGACATTCAGGACATCATCTGGGTCCAAAGAATACTTCGTATGAACTGCTTGTGTTTAGGACTTTGTACATTTAGACCTTGAGGGCGCGACTAGAGAAGCTGAGAAGAGGCTGACAAGAGCAGTTGGGGCGTTCCAGAGTTTTAATTAGCCAGGTATAAAACCTTTCACCTCTTCTCCTTCACTGGTATACTTTCCATACGTACCGATACGAATATATTGTGGCCACATCAAACCCATTATATTGTTTTTATATATTTGGGAAACTCATGCATTTTTAAATCTGAAGGGCTAAAGACAAATTCTAGAAAAGCAGAAGCAAAAATATTTAAATGATTCGAAAACTAAACACAGAAATAGGAACTTTTTAGATATCAAAGGTCCAAGCTTAGTCACAGAGTTTGTTCGGTTTTCAAAAGGAATTCAGAAATTAGGAGTGAAATGTGGTCATCACAATTTCGTCTAATCTTTGATCTCTCAAGCGTATCTGTTCGAGTACAACTGACTGATGAAAGATTTGGGGCGAAAATTCTTTCGGCAATGAATGGAAAATCCTCTTTCGACACATTTTTGGGTGAAGAGGCCGAGGCGGCTACCACTGCCCGAATCAAGCTAGGTCACTGGAAGACAAATAAGTTTCTTCGGGGCAATCGAGTTTTCTGTACGTCGTATACAGCACAATCCACCAGTCTAGCTAAGCCCCACCCACTGATTACGTCACGACATCCCTTGAAGCTGATAGGTTGGCAAAAGTTTCGGAAAGTTGGTTAATCCATGGCTCTTTTCATCTTCATTAATTTTGCAATGGTTGTTATACAGAACTAAAATGCGGTCTGCTGATTATCAAAAGATGTTATGCTATATTATCCTCTGAAATAAAATCATAATACACATCCCCCTAAAAATGGTAAAAAAAAACAGGAAAATATGAATGAAGTTAGGAGTGATCTGCGATGCGTCAATGTTGTTTTCCGGAAATGAAGTTCACTTGAATACGGAGGTGACGCAGCGAATGTTTCGCGTTCAAAACGGTGCACTTGAATTATATAGGACAATAATAATTACGGTCAGATATTGCCAAGCGTGTTCGCTATTCTATACTTAAACACAAAGACTTTCTCAGAGCTATGCTGATTGGTATTTCATGTATATTTTAGGAAATTTTACTTTTACATTTTAATAGTCATAAAATCGATTTAATTGCTATCTTTTACGCATTCGGTGGGGTGACAAGCACTACTAAATCAGAATATGCCTATGTTTAGCTTACTGTAAATTTACAGTATGATTGACTATACTAGTCATCCGGGATATAATTTGCTGAGAATTTTCTTAAGGACATTATCCCCTTTAAAAATAACAGGATCATAAAAAATGACGTAGACTTATAATGTCCCATATGTTTTTGTCGGTTTACGGAACTTATGACATTTGGATTATAGGCCTCTCTTATATTTAGCCTTTTTATTGCGGTTATTCTTTATTTTGTTGCTGTTGTTATTGTGCTTGTAGTGTCTTCGAAAAATGTTCATATGGTAATCTAACATTGCAGAATAAACATAGACCTATTCATAAAATACTAGGGTAAAGAATTATCTGCCTACTATTGTTAATTGAAATCTAGTCACTTGTTTTAATTAAAAGTAATCGAGATCTTCATGAATATAGTCTACGCTAGAGAGAGAGAGAGAGAGAGAGAGAGAGAGAGAGAGAGAGAGTGAGAGAGAGAGATTTACTGACGCTTTATCTATCCTTGTGTCCAACAGGGTAATCTACAAGAATTCCCCCGAAAGCAAATGAATCACGGGCTACTCGCAGACTGGTTTGGATCATTTCATACATAACTTTTTCAGCTACCATTCATTTATTTTTTTCTTATTTTGCTAAGTAACCTATGATGCCTTCCTACCATGGCCTTCATTTTCACAGAAATGCTACAGCAGCCTTATATTTACCCATCACAGTAATATGATTTGTTATTCCTCTTGTAAATGTATTTTCAGTATAATTCACTGCGAGCAGTTCGATAGTTGTGTGTAAGGCTGAGACACCCCTATGGTTGGTCTATGTGTGCCATCGGCTACATGCCCAAAGATTTTACTTTTATTCTTTGTGGTATAAGTGGCTTTACATTTACTATGGCCATCGACGCAAGTACACAAGCTTTTACGTGTACATTTCACCGTATGCAAATACATTATATATTTTGAGGTCGGAGCTACTACTGTATATTAAAAGCTACTCCATGTCCAACAGATACAGGTGGAAACTATTTGCAATGTAAGAAATTAACGTGTAGTAGGCATGTACAATGCATTGCCTCGAAACAAGAAATTTATATGTAGGCCTAATCTTACAATGATATTAACATTTGACATGCAGGATTGTGATGAATTAATACCCTAATATCGGAGCTGGCTGCATAAGTCTATGCTTCATTTCAATTAAAGTGGTTTATGTGGAATCACTTATGTAGACCAACACCAATTTAAAAGAAAACAAAAAGGCAAGATGCCTGTGTATTTAGACTGCGCATGATGAAAAAAAAAAAAGCTGCACAGACAGAATGACCCAAGATCTTCGTAATGATATTATAGAACTTAATGTATCTTTTATCGGAGATATCAATAGCGTACTTCACAATTCCGGGAACTCAAAGCTGTGGTGTCACCGCTCATGCACGGAACTAACATGGCCTAACGGAATCAAATCCGTACTGGCATTGCTGGCAGTCATCTCGGACTGTTAACTAGTGTGACGTCATTCCCCTATCCTATATCGTTGCCACAAGCACGATTATGGCTAAATTTAACCTTAAATAAAATAAAAACTACTGAGGCTAGAGGGCTGCAATTTGGTATGTTTGATTATTGGAGGGTAGGTGATCAACATACCAATTTGCGGCCCTTTACCCTGAGAAGTTTTTAAGATCTGAGGGCGGACAGAAAAGTGCAGACAGAAAAACGTACAGGCAGAAAAACTGCGGACGGACAGACAAAGCCGGCACAATAGTTTTCTTTTCAGAAAACTAAAAGCGTCGGGTGTCATAAATTCCTCTTCTGAAGAGATGATAAACCGCCTGTGATGAAAAGAGCTGCTGTAATCAACAATGAAATACAGAGGAAATGAGAAAATTCCACAAAGGAAATAAATAGGGCGAAATACCTGATCACGCTGGCAGTTTCTTGGCTTCCCATCTTCTAAGCAGCATTGAAAGATCTTCCTTCTCTTCTTAAATTTATATATTCTAATTCTTCTTCATTCTCAAATGATGCCTCGTTTCTCTTTCTTTCTGTACAATATTTCATTGCTCTTTCTTTCAAAAGATTTCTTATTTCTCTGTATATGAAAATATTTCCATTATTTCCTAAGAGACATGTCGTTCCGACATGTCACGAGGTGTTCCTCTCTCAGGGGCTCTTGAGAATCGGCAGGAGCTGTTTGTGAAGTCTGTTGTTCAAGAGGTGGTCTTGCACGAGGAAGGTTTTTTAACTATATTCCACTGTGGTGTGTTTCAAGTCGTGTGCCTAAATCATCTTTCAGTTGCTGATGTAGCTATATCTCTGCCCTCAAAAGGCAGGGGCGAAGTCCCTTGCTATTGTGACGCTAGCATACAAAAGCCAATCAAAAACCAAAGGCTTAATTATGTAACAAATATATTAATTCCAAAGTCACGGCCAGTTTGCATGGAAGCGTCTCACGCATCAAAACTTAGAAGAGTTCGTTTGTGAATCTCAAAGCAAATGTCTAAATGGCACTACTTTTATTATTAACCGGTTATGAATGAATTGGTTACTGAAACTAGATTCACTCAATTTGAATGTTCTTTCAGGAAATATGAGGACCTTTACGCCTCTTGGAATTAGCACGGGAATGTTATGCAGGGAAGTCGCAAAAAATTATATATATATTTTCATAATTTTATTATTATTTTTATTATTATTATTATTATTATTATTATTATTATTATTATTATTATTATTATTATTATTATTAATTAATTAATTAATTAATTAAAATATTCAATTTACATAATAATTTTTCAGGTTTTCCTGCTACATTTACGTGGTAAGAATCATTCTCACAATAACACAGAGAACTTCCTTTCCCCTTCAAATATCAGACAGTGACAGAATGCAGCTATTTCCCCGACCTTTAAACTCCCGAACAGGAAAATAATGTGCTGATTTATAGGAAGCATTTGCCCTGTCCTCGAGAGACGGTTGATGACCCGGTCTGCGTGCACGTAATACCTACCTGTTGTGCATAAAGGATGTCATCCTCCCGGGTGATATAAAGCCTTCAGGGAATTTGCCTTCACACAAAGGATTTATTTGAGACACTGTCGCTAATGTTCATGTTGGCTAATACATCAAATGCTCTTTATTTTTAATTTACCGGGTACTAAAATTGCAATCTATGAATTTCTTTGTAACAACAATGGTATAAAGACCAGTTGTGGTCGTTGATTCACTTGATTACATGATTACACTTTTAGGAGAAACGACAAAAGGCAACATCAAAAGGACTATCAAGAACTTCCTTGACATACTGGAAGGCTTCACGCCACAGAAAAATCTGATTGGCACAAAACCTGATCATTTTGAGAGCTCCTCACGAACATCGACACGATGCGATTACTGTGTGAGTGACTAGTACAAGTACACCTATTGTGTACTCTTATGATGGAAAAAGAGAGAGAGAGAGAGAGAGAGAGAGAGAGAGAGAGAGAGAGAGAGAGAGAGAGAGAGAGAGAGAGAGAGAGAGAGATTTCCATTTCTGGCAAATTATTTTCTTTTTTCCTGATGGCATTGATCATGAGAGGTAAATTCTTCTTTACTCTTTCCATTTTGTATGAAATACAAATTGTCAGTTAAATACAGTTTGTATTTTCACTGACGGCTTTTCCAGACTCCATCAAAGAGATGACTGTGCCCTGTTACATTCTCTGAAGGCTGTGTTCCTTGATAAAAAAAAAAAAAAAATAGCGTCTCAAGTAGTATGTCAGAAATTCATGACCAGGAACTAAGCTTCTTTCAGTGTTAAATTTTCTCTATGAATAACTTTTGTTCCTTCACAGTGATCTGTCAACTTCTATGTTCTGTCTGAGAATGATTGGATCCGTTTAAGAGAGGAATCTCGTGCTTCCGTGGGTTCTGTCTGACTTCCTCCCCCCCCCTCCTCTCTCTCTCTCTCTCTCTCTCTCTCTCTCTCTCTCTGTCTCTCTCTCTCTCTCTCCTTTGCACTGTTTAGCTGCCAGTTTTTAATTTAACATCATTTACCTTTTGTCTCGCCTCTTTTTTATTATTTCTTTCTTCGACTCTTGGTCCCTCTCGGCGTCTATCTGGTTTGTTCCTTTCTTTTGATCCTACTCTTTAGCTGAATCTTTTAAACAGTTTTCATCTTTTGCATCTTTTTTCCTGTTCCTTTTTCTGTTATCTTCGCTTCCCTCCATCCTCCTTTCGACGGGAAAGCCGCCTAAAAGAAAGCAAAAGTTTCTGTCAACAGCATAATGATGAAAGGTCTGCAGTAAGTGTCGCTTGTGGGTCTCGGTTTCTCTTTGGGGCAAAAGAGAGGGAAAGTCTCGAGGGAACAAAAGCACACAAAAGTAACAGGAACAAAAGAATAAAAAGAAAATGAACCATATTTCATATTCTTGTTGCTCTGGGAAAGAGGAAATTTATATTAAAAATGTATATCAATCTTTGAGATGTCTCAAAGAGTATTTCAATAGCTGCTTGAAAATAGTTTCACAGAAGCCTAGCAGATGTAGAAGAGATTTGATCCTGTTTTAAGGAGATGTCATGACGACTGAATATACACACTACTGGTGACACTGAGCAAAGTGCCTTCTTTCGTTCAAATAGTGCATAGAATTAAGGCAATGTTTCCTGGATAAACAGTGAGAACTTCCTGACCCACTTTCGGAATTTGAATCAAAATTGCAAGAAACACCGATTCCATTAAGTCTTGACCGATCCCTTGAGCTTTATAGACACTGTAAAGGAAGAGAGAGAGAGAGAGAGAGAGAGAGAGAGAGAGAGAGAGAGAGAGAGAGAGAGAGAGAGAGAGAGAGAGAGAGAGAGAGAGAAGCATATTGACCAGACATGAGACTAACTCCCCTTTGGACCATTCTTTTTCTGCATCTTCAGAATAGCTTCAAGTCCCTTCGCCCAGCCTTCTCAGAATACGCTACCTTCAGTCTCAATGCTTTGACACTTTTTTTAATAACAATCGTCTCTATATTTAAGCCAGTCCCTCCTTCTGAAAGTACAGTAGTTTGTATTTTCCCTCTGGCTTCTAACTTCTAACAGTGAACGATTAATCCTGCTGCCATTACTGCAGTTAACATCATTACTCTCATCAGCTAACTGCTCTTTCTCTTCAGTACATACCCGTAAGCGAACAATGCACAGACAGGAAACTTCCCTAACCGTTAGTAAAAGACGACTATTGGTAAAGTTAACGAGGAGATGCTCTTATTAATACTGCTGTGAAAACTACTACTACTACTACTACTACTACTAATAATAATAATAATAATAATAATAATAATAATAATAATAATAATAATAATAATAAACAAGAGGTAGAGCACAAGCCAAAAAGGAAGTGAATGGAAGAGAAATCTCTTCCGCCCGGACCACACAAATCGCATTGACGGCTTCCGTCAAGCTGCCGACTTTTCTGAAAATTCCTGTCAGGGACGAAAGACGTCGTAAAAGTCCGAAAAAGGAAGTTATAAGAGAAGGCTTCGAAAAAAATATGGCTATTAGCAAGAAACGGTGTTCATAATCGCTGTTGACGAAGCTAGCAGCAATAATAAATCAAGTATGATACTTGTATTTTTAAGTATGTTTTGTTCTTAAGCACTGTTTTATATTAATGTATACACATCCTGTGAGGGTTCGTGTGTGTGTGTGTGTGTGTGAGAGAGAGAGAGAGAGAGAGAGAGAGAGAGAGAGAGAGAGAGAGAGAGAGAGAGAGAGAGAGAGAGAGAGAAATTCAAAAATAAGCCACAGTAATTGTCATTTTTCTTGGTAAACAAAGTGATCTCATAGCATGCAAATGAGTCAGTTTCAAGAAATATCTCAAAAAGAGCAAACAGATGGATATGAGAAGTAGAATGAGAAATGACCCAGCACCAGAAACGCTAAAATCCCCATTTCTCATTGGCTGGATCCTTCAATTTTTAAAACAAGGATTAAAAAACGCTGTCACTTCGGTATTTCATTTTCTCCATCTCAGAAAGATTAGACTAAGTATCGGTGACCTCTGGACATGAGTCGACCCGACCTTTATCGATGACCTCTGGACATGAGTTGACCCGACCTTTATCGGTGATCTCTGGACATGAGTTGACCCGATCTTTACTTAACTAAATGAAGACTCTGGAGGAAAGCTGACGGGACATTGTTCCGCTGCCTTCAGAATCTTCCTGCACGAGAGAAGGAATGACTGAGTCGGTAGCGATCTCTTTCCCCCAAGGGTCCTGGTAGTATGTCCGACATCTATGGGCATATGAATTTATACACCACATTCGTACACATCCCCTTTGGTCCCACGGGAGCGGTGCTCTTTTTAGTTTTCTGTAAAAGAAAGCTATTGAGATGGTCCGTCCGCACTTTTTCTGTCCGCCCTCAGATCTTAAAAACAACTGAGGCCAGAGGGCTGCAAATTGATATGTTGATCATCCACCCTCCAATCATCAAACACATCAAATTGCAGCCCTGTAGTTTTTATTTTATTGAAAGTTAAAGTTAGCCATGATCGTGCGTCTGGCATCACTATAGGTGCCAACAACACAGACCACCACCAGGCCGTGGCAGAAAGTTTCATGGGCCGCGGGTGAGAGTTTCATTGTCCGTGGCTTTGAGTTTCGTACAGTATTATACGATTTACAGAAAACTCTATTGCGCCGAAGAAACTTCGGCGCATTTTTTACTTGTTTATTATTGGGACTGCAACTAAGTTAGGCTTACTGTATAGCCGGAGGTTAATTTTCTTGTAAGGGACTCTGGGTGTTAGGACTCTATTAATGATTCCTCGTAGGCTGCGGCATTCCCACTTGTAAGCAGACCAATAGTGCAAGCGATGATAAATGACAAGGTTCTCTTCTGCCGTCTCCGTGGTCGGTTGGTAGAATTTGTCAATTTCCTTTTTAATCGCAATTTCGATGATACGATTTGCGTATCCGTTGTTCGTTAATAACTGGCGAATCCCGTCTAATTCGTTGTTCATATCTCTCCAAGAAGTGCAGCGGGTGAGTTCTCTTTTGACATAAGCACTCACTACAGACTTTTTGTAGGTGTCTGGGCATTCTCCCTGGGCATCAAGCAACGGCCAGGGTTCGTTGTTTCTGACAATTCCGCAGTTTTAAATTGCCCTCCCTGTTGTTCAACTAGGACATCCAGAAAAGGCAAGGTCTTCTGCTGGCTGTGCTGTATGGTGAAATTAAGCACCGAGTTTCTTTATAGAGCATCCGCTATTTTCCTGGCGTCGTCAGTTTACTTTATTGTAATGAAGATAGCATCAACGTCCCGCCCATAGATCTTTGGTTTTCGGCGTTCACGGAAGGTCCTGTCTTCGACGGTAGCTACGTGCATGTTTGCGAAAGGGACCCCAGTGGAGATCCCATGGCCACTCCATCCACTTGCCGATATAGTTCCCCTCGATGGGAGAGGAACGGGGGCTTCCGTAGTGGACCTGCCCTATACAAACGCTCAAGCGAGCGAAGAGATGTCATCACGAAGTCCTTTTGCATTTAGAAGGTCGATGAATTCTACGCACCAAGAATGTATGACACCAAAAGATCAGTGAGAACCTTTGCTATTCTGTAGATGGGGGATGCCATCTGAGAGACGATGGGCCTGAGGGGGTTACCGGCCTTGTGGGTTTTTACTGTCAAGTAGCAGTAATGCCACAGAGTGATAAAACAGCTGTCGCGACAGGAAACAATAAATGGAAGAAAGAAATTTGTTTTACCGAATATTTACGCATGAGAATCGGAAACAACTCCGACGATGTGAAGATTCCTGCACAAACCGTAATGATGCCACTGAAGCTATTGCTTTTAATGAAAATTACCGTAGAGAATAACTGTTCTATATATATATATATATATATATATATATATATATATATATATATATATATATATATATATATATATATATATATATATATATATATATATTCATGACGTTGCCTTGTAATGTGTATTTCATGCGATATATTGATATATTTGCTCTTTTATTTATCGTGTGTTATGTGTAATGATAATGATTATTGAAATATCATAACAGATCTCAAAAGAACTAATGATTTAAATGACTTAATAGCGTAATTTAGAATGAATAATATCTTTCTTGATAAAAGCGTAGTATAAGGAACACGTGTGTCCTAGTGAGAACTTGTTTCAATTGTCATCAGTTGAGATAAGAGAGAGAGCGCTTTGTTTTGGGTTAACGTGAGGACAGTTTGGAATAACAATTGCCGATTCGGTCAGGAAATCAACTCAGAGTTTCGTCTTGTTTATAAAACACATCAATCATAATTAGCCGATTGCAGTATGTTTCGATGGTGTAAAGATTTCTGTAAAAGCCTTGTCCCATACGAAAAGAATAAGAGTGATGTCCTTTATGCATTTTTGTGTGTTCTTATCTTTGCAATCTCTTCATATTTTCACATTTTTTTATGTTTGTGATGTAACATTTATTTACGTAGCATCTTCAATATTTCTTGGTAATTTAACACTGCATACTTGATTTAATTTTTCATTTATTAAGCTTTTCTTTTCAAATCCTGAGTACTTCTTGATAGTTTAAATTTTTCTTGATTAATTTAAATTCCTGATAAATTAAAGTTTTTGTGAGTTAGTTTTGTTTCATAATTTCATCAAGAATTAATTAAGTTTTGTGTTATTTTCAAGTAATAGTAAATTTTTCTGATTGTGAATTCTAGTTATAAATTTTGAATTTAAAAATAAATTTTTTTATTTAATAATTCTAGACAAACAGTGTTTCATTTATTGACCACCAGCGAATTGGATTAATTGTGTGTGCATAAGGCAAAGTGAGAAACATGTTTTGTTCTTTTAGTTTTGCTAAAGTGAGTTAAGACCAGGGAAACAGTTAAAGTTGTTTGATGGAGTGATCCCCTTTTACTCTAGAATATTTCTTGTTTAAATGTTGATACCTCACACATATTCTGATAAACTTGCTTTGATTTTTCAAGTGATTAATAAGTTTTTCAAGGAATACTGTAACCTTTAGATTACTCAGTCGTAATTCCTATTGTTATGGGAGTTCAGGTATCTGGCTGAAGTGAGGTAAATTTTTGAATTTTGAGATTAGTTGTGTAATAACCAGGTACTTGCTATGCATCGTGACAATATATATATATATATATATATATATATATATATATATATATATATATATATATATATATATTATATATATATATATATATATATATATATATATATATATATATATATATATATATATATATATATATATATATATATATATATATATATATATATATATATATTGTGTGTGTGTGTATAGATAGATAGATAGATATAGATATATAATCTCCACACAACCAACCCACTGTTTACAAGGGCGCATAAACGAGCACGTCCTCTTCCTTGAGGCCAGATGGAATCGTTCCTCAAATGGTTCCACAATGCTGAGAGCTCGTGTTTCCCCAATTTCCATACTTATCCAGAGCAAAGCTTTCAAAGACATTGCATACGATCTCTTACCCTCTGTAGAATTACAAATCCATTAGCACAAATTACTGAAGGTTTGTCTCATCCTCTGCTCTGACAACACATCGTCTTTATTCATTTCTCTCAGCCCAAGTGTTTGGGAAATGACGCCTTTGCCAAGACTAGGTTGTGCTGGAGATTATGGAAGCGATTATATTGAAAATAATGAGAAAAGTGGGAAAATTGTATGGTAATTTTTCTTGGTTTATCTCTCTCTCTCTCTCTCTCTCTCTCTCTCTCTCTCTCTCATTGCAAGGTTGGGTAGAGCTCTCGGCTAGCACGCTGTTGGCCCAGCGTTCGACTCTCCGACCGGCCAGTGAAGAATTAGAGGAATTTATTTCTGGTGATAGAAATTCATTTCTCGCCATAATGTGGTTTGGATTCCACAATAAGCTGTAGGCCCCGTTGCTAGGTAACCAGTTGTTATTTACATACGAATCACTTTTCCTTAAAGATAAAAACAAATTCTTTGATCTGCGGTAAAGTGTAAGAGTTTCATTTCTATACCAAACATCATGAAGTAGATAGCAGTGTAAATCTAGTGATGAACACCTTTAATGTTTCAGTTATACATGTTAGTACATGCATTATATATATATATATATATATATATATATATATATATATATATATATATATATATATATATATATATATATATATATATATATATATATATATATACATACATATGTATGTCTGTACTTATGCATGTACAGTATATATGCAGCATTCAATGAAGTCAATGGCTTTCATAGTGATGATGAACCTTGTCATGAACTTTTTCATTACTGCATCATATTTCCCTAATCTCAATTTTTCCTCGTAACTGAGTGGGCGGGGTAAAGAAAAGTGGACTGTTATTTCCATCCACGTAGTTGGATGGTCAGTGTGAGATTGTTGCTCTCATCACACTCATCACTCTGGCCGTTACCCGATGCATTGCGATTCTTCTGTGGAGCTAAACCACCAAGGGTCGGTGGGGGTGTGGATTCATTCTATATGAATGCCATGAAGTCCAGTAGCAGTCTGAGTATTTTAAACTACAAAAAAATGACAATGATATCGGGTAATGTATAATTATGAGTGGTGGAACAACAGAACAACGTGGTAAAGACGGGTGGGGGGGGGGGGGGGGCGGTGGGGCGACTACTGTTATCCTGTAGCCAGTGGTTATGGTCTCTTAATTTTCTTCATGATGGCAGAGATCTTTCGGCGTCCAACTGTTTCTTCAATGTCGGTTTATGTAGTAATATGAACAGTGGACAGCTTCTGATATATTACGTCTGTAGGATTTCTGCTCAAGGCGCAGTACTGTATACAGTGTTTCTGTTATTCGAAAAAGAAGGGTCACTTACGATCATGCTTGTGCACGCCAAATTGTTGATGGAAGATCGCTCCGTTTTCCCAGTGGGCAGACAAACGTCGCTTGACGTGCTGCTCAGGATCACGAGGCTGGCTTCATCCAAGGCGCGAGGCCGCAATTGAAACGACCAAATAATATAATACGCTTTGCATTACTGAAAAGAAAGGAATTTATCAAGAATGGTTGATAAACATTCTGATAACGAAGTCCGAACCAGGGCAAAACGATATTTTTTTTGATGTAGCCATTTTTGGTCAAAGACCTCTTGTGTTGGACAGCGATGACACTTTCTTGCTTTCTTCCTGAGCCTCTGGAATCTGAGGACGTCGTCAATCCTTTGCGTGTGTCACACTCATCGCTCTCATGATATGCCCAGAACAATATGCTCCACTTATTTGGTGTTGTCACTTAATATAATTAATCTATAATTATCGTTATAATGAGTTAATCATTACTATTTTATCTTTATTCATACTCAAGCGACTTCTGTATCATCTTTAATGTAAATTATGTTGTCAATTAATCCTTTGTGACAGTTGTGGAAAACCACAATTGGTTACCGGAGTGTCCAGAGGAGTTTACGTGAAATGGAGTGTGTGAGAATGGAACTGCCGGAGGTTTATGGAGAGACTGCTTGAGAAAAAAGGCACCTCACACTATTTGTCAATAAAAACCTGAAATTTCAAGATCTTTCGCATTTCAAGAACTCCCCACTAAATCCGTCTATTATATAAATACAAAATGCTTGATAGCTTATCACGTCACTTTTCCAACTAAATAGCTTCTCTCGCCAACATTCTCATTTTTATCTACGCAAAGGAGAGGATGAGAGCATTGAGAAGTGATTAGCTAAGAAATTCAGAGAAATTTCAAACCACAAAATTCGACCTCTTTCTCATTATTTTTGAATGCCAAGGCCGTTGGAACGGGCGATATTCAGCTTTCTCCTCGTGGAGCGATGGGTTTGACTTTCGAAGAACCCGAGGTTCAAAGATTCGTGGAAGAAGATGAAGCAGCGACACAAAAACCATCTTGAAATAAAACGGAAATGAAACTCAAACCTCACACGGTATTTCCATACACACATGCACAGACACACTCACACACACACACACGCACAAACACACACACACACACACACACACACACACACACACACATATATATATATATATATATATATATATATATATATATATATATATATATATATATATATATATATATTCGAAATTTTGTAAAACCCCCATTGAAAACAAAGATTTCTACATAACTGGACGAGCTTCTAGCCAACTGGAACTACCAATACTCTTGACAATCTGTCTCCTGCTCCCTCAGCGTCCGATGGATTTCCATTTGTGGAAACTGGAGCAATTTCCCGGCAGAGAAGGCATCTCTCAAAACAATACGTTTTTGCAAGAGATTTGATGGAGAGTCTCATCAAACACAATCTCTCTCTCTCTCTCTCTCTCTCTCTCTCTCTCTCTCTCTCTCTCTCTCTCTCTCTCTCTCTCTATCGCTTGGACGCTCGGTCACTCTGCTGCTGAGTTTATGAAAGTTTGAAACTCGAAAAGAAATGAAAGTATGTAAATGACGTGAACATTCTCAGAACAGGATCCTGTCATCTTTGTACTTTTATTATTTATTTGTATATTATTTTTAATAGAGGAATATATATTGAATGAAAATTGGCAATGCTTTCTTGCCCCAAATCCCCTCGTCATAGGATCTGCAGTACCACAAATCCTGTGGTAAACTTGTTACTAGATGCAGAAGCAAATTTTTCCATCCTTACCTTTATCTGACTAAGAGGCAAGGATTCTGCAGGCTTGTAATTGAAGAGAAAAAATGCGTCTATACTACACCCATGTGGTGTTCGCACATTCATTAGTCACGACACACACATATGTATATATATACATATATATATATATATATATATATATATATATATATATATATATATATATATATATATATATATATATATATATATATATATATATATATATATATATATATATATATATATATATATATATATATATATATATATATATATATATATATATATATATATATATATATATATATATATATATATATATATATATATATATATATATATATATATTATATATATATATATATATATATATATATATATATATATATATATATATATATATATATATATATATATATATATATATATATATATATATATATATATATATATATATAATGTGTGTGTGTATATATATACGTGTGTGTGTGCGTGTGTGTGCGCGCGTGTGTGTGTCTGTTAGTGTGTTTGTACCAAAAATGAAATAGCCCCTTGAGTATCAAATACGCCATGAAAAGTTCATGTGCAAGGAACATTCGCCAGAACTGGGTACCTTGGCTCTCCCGGTTTCTGCAGAAGAGGCTTGAGAGGTCCCCTCGGCCAAACCTGAGTCCCCGGGCTCCTCAGTAAAGCCCGAGAAGAGGACCAGTTTGTAATACCAGGGCCTCCGTGCTCCGCTGGGAAGAACCAGAGGAAGGTTCCTTGACTAAGCCGGGAACCCAATGCTCCCTCCAGAATCCCCGGACAAAAGCCTTTATCATTCAGTTTGATTTAGTCTAACGCGTTAAAAAGACCAAAGGACCAGCTCTTGCTCTATACAATTCTTCGGAATCACAGGATACATTGTATCAGCTTTCTGACACCATTGTGGATCTCTTTGGCTCCGGGGACTTGTATTGGCTCCAACTCAAACCTAGCTTCCCGGAGATGACAGAACGGCCTTGCGATAGGATCAAGTGTTTCTAAGGACTTGCAGGAAGCAGGAGCTCAATCCTATGTAAATAAAATTTTAGTGTTAGGCCAAATCATAATTATTATGGAGAGAGTGCTTGGACAGTAAGGAATGAGTAATTGCAATGCCTTCTACCTAATGTGAATTAGTCGTACCTACTTTAGGACCTCAGAAGTAGAAGTTTCTTTTTTTTTTTAATATAAAAGATGAACTTGAAGATTTTCGACATTTAATTATAAAATGGGAACACAGGCATTTCCATAATGTGAATATGAAGTTTTGTTTTCAATATGATTTTCTTCTTTATGAGTTATTTTCACTTGCGATTTATCAAGTTTAATAAAGAATATATTATCTAAAAATTATGTGAAAATTTATAGGACTTTCTAAGAAAATTTAGATATAAAGAGAGAAGCGACAAACACACGCACACACAGACACACATACATATATAAATATATGAATATATATATATATATATATATATATATATATATATATATATATATATATATATATATATATATATACATATATACATATATATATATATATATATATATATATATATATATATATATATATATATATATATATATATATATATATATATATATATATATATATATATATATAGAGAGAGAGAGAGAGAGAGAGAGAGAGAGAGAGAGAGAGAGAGAGAGAGAGAGAGAGAGAGAGAGATCTATGAAGGCGTCTTTACCGCTTCATCAATCAACTTCTATCAGTCCTTCATTGGGGGCCATTCTCATTTTCTCTACAATAACTCATCCTTTTAAATCATCCACTTATCATCTCTCGGGTCATCCATTTAAGGCCACGCCGGTCTTTCCCCGAAGTCCAAATTTTATGGCGCCATCCTTTCCTTCAACGGACACTTTCTGCTATAGCTCGCTTAGCGAATCCTTAATGTCAGCTTCTAAGAAACACAGTTAGAGTGCTCGCTCTCTCTCTCTCTATCTTTTTTTATTAGAATTCTTCTGACCAGTAATCTTATTTGGTTGACTGTTCAACATCGTTTCCTTTCACACACACACACGCATTATATATACAGTATATATATATATATATATATATATATATATATATATATATATATATATATATATATATACACATGAAATTTTTTATCGCACCGTGATTTATATACAATCATGAAGCTACAAATGTCACTTAATATCAAATTCACGCTACCTCGGGAATATCTCCGATGGAGAATTATCACCGAAGGGGAATTTATATAAGTGATAAATGAATTGGTAACCGCCGGGACGCGAACCCTTGACACGGACCTATTCAGCGACTCCAGTAGACGTTACCACCACGCCGTCAAGAGAGGTATGTCATTACCGAGTCTGCTGTACTGTTTTTTCCCGTCGTGAGCGGGGAAATTGTACTTAGCCTCGGCAATGACCCACCTCTGCCATGATAGTTCGTTGCTATGTTTGGAACACGCAGCTCTTATTATGAAATTTTTTATCACACCGTGATTTGATATTAAGCGACATTTGTAGCTTCATGATTGTATATAAATCACGGCGTGATAAAAAATTTCATAATAAGAGCTGCGTGTTCCAAACGTACCAACGAGTTATCATGGCGGAGGTGGGTCATTGCCGAGGCTAAGTACAATTTCCCGGCTCACGACGGGAAAAAACAGTACAGCAGATTCGGTAATGACTTATACCTCTCTTGATAGTGCGGTGGTAACGTCTACTGGAGTCGCTGAATAGGTCCGTGTCAAGGGTTCGCGTCCCAGCGGTTACCAATTCATTTATCACTTATATAAATTCCCCTTGAGTGATAATTCTCCATCGGAGATATTCCCAAGGTAGCATGAATTTGATATTAAGCGACATTTGTAGCTTCATGATTATATATACACATATATACATACCTATATATATATATATATATATATATATATATATATATATATATATATATATATATATATATATATATATATATATATACATATATACTGTATATATATAAGTGAATTTTTTTATGTTTGGCAGGTGGCCACCATCATTTGACCCAACTTACAAAGCAGGGTTGGTTTCAAACCCGCACACCCGTGACAGACATACAAGGACAGACATAATCTTATCTATAAAAGTGAATGTTTGTATGTTTGTGCACTATAGAAATCCGGACTGTTTGACCGATCCTGGCAAAATTTGGCACGTGGCCATCGTTTGGCTCAACTTACATAAATGATTTACCGATATGTGTATATATATATGATATATATGTATATGTATGTATATGTACAATGAAGACAGGGAAAGCACACCAACAGGTCAAGAAAGTCATATTTATTCAGCTGCAATGTTTCGAAGCCAACCAGCAGGAATTATTTTCAAGCTTCAAGTAATAATACCTAATTAGTACAATAAAATTAAGTGATAAATATTAAAGTACTCAATATAAGTTACATTAAAATAAACTCAGTTAAAAATATGGATAAGGTCCAGCCGCTGAGTGTGGAGGCAGAAGGACTGACCCCCCCCAAAAAAAAAATAAATAAAAATATGAGATGCTTCGCGCCCAGAACCTCCAAGAGGGAACACGACTGCATTCAGTTGGAGCTGTCCTTTCTTCCTTTGTACGCTGGCATTGTGAATTCCTGTGGCCGAAATTCATCTCGTGGAAGCGGGCTCCCTGCACAGATCCAATCAGGTACGTCTTGAATGCAACCACGTCAGTTTCTGTTTTCTTCTCGTGAATTTCTCTCCATTTTTTCCCGAATTTCCAAATTTCATTCTCCTAAAGACCAGGACCTAAACAAAGACCGCCTTCCTCCAAATCAAAGCTAATAGCTCTTGCCCTCATGACTAGCCTAATCTCAAAGTAAATTAATTCAATAATAATTAGTGTTTCCCCTCCATGGTGTTATCTGTGCTAGTTAAATTTAATTGATCATTTCCTCTATCGTGCATAATTAAGTTCATGTGAGAGAAACTCACTGGGTTATGAATGCTAACCTGGAATTCTCTTCCAGAACCTATTATCCAGCACCTCGGGCAGTCTGTTCCATGTCTTGTGGAAAGAAAATGCCTTAGACGCTTAACTGCCATCTTGCCACGTGCAGGGATCTTCTGATTAGCAGTTGGGGCACTGGACAGTCCCCCCCTCTCCCCCCCTCCCCCCCCACCGATGAACCAAGATGCGTTACCAACAAAAATCATTTAACCAGTAGCAAACTTCACATTCGTTTGCGTGTTAAACTATTTCAGGGCTGTAGCCTTTTCAGATTCAGCAATTTGCTATGCATTGTCTAATTTTATTGCACATTGTATGTGCTTGCTTGCTGCTCAATCAGCCCTTCCACATTAATTTCCTGATTGCTTCATTTTTAAACAAAATCAGTTTAAATTACATAAATGGTTAAATTTTTACCCATGGTGACCTCCAATTCTCTTTTTACTTAGATGTGATATCAAAGAAAGTCGGTTTATTCATTCCACTTATTGCTTACATTCTGAGTTCTTTATGCTGCCTTTCAAGGCAGTTAATTAGAATAAAAATCCCATTTTTCCAACTGGCCCCAGAATGTAACATTGGTGAATCTCGCCAGGATCCTAGTCAACTAGTAACGAGAATTAGCTACGCTATCACTAGACTAGGAAGGAAATGAACCGGGTAATGTTATACAATCATAAAGAATTTAATTCCAATAATCACAAAAGCAAAATAAGACTAAACCGAGCCAAGGGTAACAAGGTAAGGTTATTATTATAATTGTTGTAAAATTAAGGCTACTTTAGGAACAGATAGGAAAAGTGTTTAAAAAAAAAAGTGATTAGCTGCAAATCTCTTTGTTAGAATATATACATATAAATGAGACAGGGCAAAAAAATTCTTATGTTAGCGATGCAGAATAACTGCCCGCGAAATTTTCCGTCATAATAATAGCAGCTGTGCTCTGTTGCCAGAAGACTGATTGTTAGGAATTAGGAAGTGCGTTGCCAGGGATTTATTGCATGTGTTAGCCGGGAACAGTTAGCCAAGAGTGTCGTTAGAAAACAGTTACGTCAGACAAAGTGTACAATTTCTGTGTTGTGAAGTGTAATTCGAAAATTCATGTTGTTAAAATATGCATAACGACCTCTGGCAATTCGGTGGTGTACAAGCTCGGTGCATGCGCCTTCCCCCGCCCCACCCCCACAATTCAAAGATCGTCATATCCAGTTCAAATTCACATCTCATGTTTTAAGTAAAGTAAAGGCATTACTGATGTTTTAAGTTAAATAATTCGATGTTGCGCATCAGCATCCACAATTCAGTCAGAAAAGTTGAGTGTTCTTTTTCTTAAATTTTAAATCATCGTTGTTATATCACTCAATCGACGACAACCAGTAGCATCAGCTGTTTCTCTCTCATGCGCACCCAGTTCCACTACTTATCGTTCACTTGCTGAACGAAATTCCATTTCTTTTCGCCCCCTAAAGTAAAACTTAACGTAGTATCTTGATAATCCTGATAATAATTTGAAAACCCTTTGCACCATATAACTTGTCATAGCGGGAGTTAGCCATTAAATTTAGTAAATACCAACAGTACATTTTTTGAAAAAAAAGCTAACTTAGCGTAATTTTGCATAACGTAATTTATCATAAGAAATAGAGTACACTAAATCATGCAACGAATATGTTCCATTACAAATACACTCTCAGAGAGAGAGAGAGAACTCTAATATTCACAAAAAAGGGAATACTGAAATAAATAAGTGAGTATTGGAAAATAAACCCACTGACCCATAAGGCCAAGTACAATATTTTTATTTCTTTTCATTTTTACACCAACCTTTGATCTTTGAAGATCCCCCACCAGTTCTTCCTTTTACTCACTAACACAGTGCGTGAATTTACATACGCGCCCTGCCCCCTCAATTGTCTTCCATATCTATTTTCACATTAAGTACTTCAGCCCGAGGAGTAAACTCTCGTGCATTTCACAAGAGTGTACGTACAACCATTTAATAACAGTTATCGACTGTTGTGCACAAGTGGGTTTCCATTATCCAAGACTTGTGTATACTGTAAGCACCAAATCGCATATTGAGTGCAAATCCCAACCTTCCTTTCCTCATGTCAGGGAGTAGTCACTAGTTCTTAGAACTAGCCACCCACGAGTGCAAGCCCAAGGGTTTTCCCTTCCACAGTATGCCACTAATCTAAGGCACTGCCAACGACTTAAGTTACTGAAGTGCTTACCTTTCCACTTTCCCTCTTACTCCTCACTCACATTCTGTGGCAGGCAGAGTACCATTTCCTTCAGTGCAGTTTGGTTGCTCTGTCTCTTTGTGATGTTCCCCGGAACACACCGGCACCCCAGTGCCACCAAGACGAAGTACTAACACATAAAGCCACTGCACCTGTACCTGAGATACAGAGTGCCAACGACAGTGTATCCGCCCAGAAGGACCTTTGCTCCTTCAGGATCACTTCCACTTTACAAGTGTAGCCACCCATAAGGATCAGTATTCCTTCAGGATCGCTCCATCAGTGTAACTTTCACACAGCACACTCTACCACAGTGCCACCTTATTGAAAAGGTGCCACCCCACTAAAGTGCCACCAAATTATGGGACATTTCCCCATCATCACAGACCATTTCCCCTAGCTGTCCTCATAGATTATAACCATGTCTTTAGAACAACACCAAGCCCTCATGAACGTGGGAAGGACACAGGGTACACAGGACGGGAACTCACCCAGTGGGTGAAAGAAC
>JANJGK010000042.1:26021372-26026372 GCA_039081455.1 Macrobrachium rosenbergii
GAGGAGAAAGTGTCACGACTGATGTGTATTCATTTCACCTGCAATCATGCTTCTTGCAAAAACCGGGACATTCCTCAGTTATTATCTGGTAATTAAAGACGATATGATACCAGGGTTACCCAAGGCGTTGAAAAGTGTCCCAGGGGACATGAGAGAATTATCTGAGCACTCCCTTCCCAAGGGGAAATGAGAGGGGAGAGGAAGAAGGAATTGTGTCTGGAAATATATGACGGGTGGTAAGGGATCCCACGAAGAATGATATTTTATAAAATTTAATACAATTGCCATACTTCTCTTAAGGAAATGTGGCTATCTTATTAATTTGGTCGTGCCTACTACGCTAAAGTACAAAATACATGTAGTTCT
Source organism: Macrobrachium rosenbergii (assembly GCA_039081455.1). Taxonomy (NCBI): domain Eukaryota; kingdom Metazoa; phylum Arthropoda; class Malacostraca; order Decapoda; family Palaemonidae; genus Macrobrachium; species Macrobrachium rosenbergii. Next base: position 26,021,739 of record JANJGK010000042.1, read on the forward strand.
TGCTATAACTAATATTCATAATGGGTCTAACTCCTATAAGATAAAAAAAGATACAAAGTCCTGGACCTATTGAGGAATGTTTTGTGGGAAAAGGAAAGAGTGAAACGAAGAATATAAAGCAATATAGTTATATTTTAGATAAATAGAAAATTAATGAATAAATTGATGAGCAACGAAAAGGAAACTGACCATTGTGTTTGAATGAGAGAATCTTTTGTTTGAAGAGAAAAGGAACTCTCTTCTCGGTCACTACTTGAACACCTTTTTACTCCTGTGGCCGTCGGAGGATTTGTGAATATTTTCTCTTTACATTATAAATAAAGTTTTGAGGGCATTAATTGACATTATTCCTCTGGACTCTGAAATGTTTGGCAAGAATAGTAAATATGTTACCAGCAGTCAAGAATTAATTGGAAGAGGAAAGTTATTTCAGCTGAACACCTTTGTCGCAGTTCAGGATTGCTCTTCAATCAATTCAAGTTCAGGAAAACGAGAGAAATTTTTAATACAAAAGCGAAAATGTTTTCCTTGGGACTCTGACAGACTGCTGATGCTGCCACTCCAAAGGGATCTTTCCTAGATAGGACCCCCAAGGGTTTTAACCCAGTATGTTATCTACCTTTGAGGTGCGTTTAGTACAAGCCCGTTGGGGATTGCCGTGAAAACATAAACAAAATACTGTAAATATCATAAAGATAATGACCAACAAGAAATATTAGTCCGAGATAATAACGACCCCGAAAACCCTTGGGGTCACTATCTAGGAAATATCCCTCCAAAGACTGCTCTCATGCGATTATGAAAGGAAATAATTTATTATTTTTTTTTACTGTTATCATAACGTCGACTTTACATATTATGTTTACATCATCTTCAAAACCATGACAACGTTTTCGATATCATTCCCATCATTATTTAGGCACCCTAAACCTTCCTCTGCGCGACGCCACCACATCCTGACTGTTTGCCAGTCACGTGCATCAGACCCAGCAGAAGGAAGGCTCCCGCGCTCCATTAGTCGCCTCATTCATTACTAGACTTCCGACTTTCCCGAGAGGGAAACAAGACACAAGTCAGCCATACTTAATAGGGAGACGCGAGAGCTTTTGAAGTTTGTCATTCTTCTTCATTCTTCTCTAATGACACTACAAACGACGGCCATCTATATTTGGCCATTAAAACTTAAGTACTCAGCATCTGATAATCGAGGAAATATGGAACTGTCTCTATTCCTCACAATCATTTTCTAAGCAAAAATAGAAACTTGTGGCAAAGCCTAACCTGATTTAACCCAGTGGCACTTGCCTGCTAGTTTTCATACCTGTTACTAACGTTTCAACTTTCTGAAGAGGATAAAATCCATCTACAATATGACACCTTTGCGCTCGAAGCCTTATGCAGTTCACGAAATAATTACTCTACAATAATTCGAAGTTAGGTCCTGTAATAAATATGCGACAGAGAGAAAGGAGTGGTTCGGCAGAAGAAGTTATTTTTTCTTCCTGCCCTCGCGAAAGGTCTTTGGAAGCTTAATGTTCAGTTTAATAATGGTTTCATGAAAGTGCAATTTATTTTGGGCTCCGACGATTTCTTTTTCTATCAACAGCTCGTCTGTCGGAGTTTTTTTTTTTTTTTCTACGAACGGCAGAGAATTAAAAACTCTCCAAGAGACAGATACGTGACTTTGTCTTTGAATCTAGGCTAATTATTACTTAAAGGTTTGAAAAATTCTTAAGAATGTCTAAGCTATGTCTCATGTGGCCCTTATGTCTTAATTGGAAGAACAAGTTCCACCTCTTAACAGGCCTAAGGAGGCCCTTCAGATTCTTTAGACAAAGAAAGAAAATACGGGAGCGGTGCTGCAGTCAGGAGAGCTTTTGCTTGGTTCTGATGTCCTTTTCTCAACACTTCCTCCACCCCAGTTGGGCCATCCGACAGAGAGAAAACCTCCCAGGATAGTGATCCATATCATGACGGACGAGTCACTCCTAATTCTGAGGAGGAGCTGTTCAAAGTAGAAGCATGGCTAATTCACACAGCTTGTTAGAAGCAATCCTAACCGGACCTATGATGTGTTCTAATGCCTGCTTTTATTGTGAACAATTTTGGTGTTATAAACACAAGCAAATAACAGGACATGGGAATTCTACAGACGTAGCAAAGACAAAGTTGCTTTGCAATCTAATAATTTTAAATATTGCATAAATGACAGTGTTCTTCTTTAATTACGCTTTTTTTCCATCCCTGGACATTTCGTAAATATGAGTGTACACACATACATACACACACGCGCACACACACACACACACACATATATTATATATATATATATATATATATATATATATATATATATATATATATATATATATATATATAGTTTTATATATATATATATATATATAGTTTTATATATATATATATATATATATATATATATATATATATATATATATATATATATATATATATATATATATATGTTATATATATATATATATATATATATATATATATATATATATATATATATATATATATATATATATATATATATATATATATATATATATATATATATATATATATATATATACATATCTGACTAAATTAAACTAAAACATAATTCTTCATACAAGCTAAATAAAAAAACCCTTTTCTCAACATACTGTGATCTATAAGTTGATGAGATAAAACACATGAACAAACCATGAAGACAATTAGCAGTAAAAAAAAAAAAAACGCGCGACTTAAAATACCTTCAGGGGGAACTACATTCACCATTTACCTGTAGGATTCCTCGAAGTAAAATGAGAAACTTGCAGAGCCTCTACTTCATTAACTAGGACGCTGTGTCTGAGCCGGAAGGACCTTCCAGGTTTTGAAGCCCCCTCTTTGGCTTCTGAAGAGGCTCTCCATTAGATAGAAAAGTACAAAACTCTAATACTTGAATGCAAGCAACAGCAATGAAGCTAGAAATCCCATTGACACTTATCCGCACCTGTCTGTCTGTCTGCACGTGTTGATGAGCGTCTCTCTACTCAATTCTTTCGCTTAGAGGTTTTTCGCTCGGTTTTGTTGGCGTCGGTTAACCAGGAATTCTGTCTCCGCATAAAGCAATGAAACACACTGCACACTTAAATATAAATAGAAATAAATTTTCGCATGTCTGTATTTAAAATATGCAAATACAAATATTTTTTCATATGCCTATAAATACCAATATCAACAGAGCATCAAAGTGATCTATGTAGTTCAATGCTGCTGATTGTAATTATCTTGATATTTGACAAAAAGAACAGTAAGGATAAAATATAGTGTAAGGTGAAAAGTCTAATAATGAAATACCGATATCTTAAGATAATTACAGCACTGGTAATAGAAAGAAATTGTTGCTGATGCTGAGACAGTTATAAGCCAGAGTGACCATGTAATGGGAAAATTATTCCTTTAAATATTATTGATTTGTTTAGGAATTGATTCATCATCCTCCTCTAATATCTTTGCACTACTGTTGCAAGAGTGATTGTTATTATAAAATGTTTTCATTTTTGTTGTGGACATCGAATGCATCGAAGTGTAGCCAGTCCCTTGTTTTGTTTTTCTTTCGCTCTGAATGTGGGAGCGCTGTCCTGAATCTTTCGTCTGCATATTGGTAACACTAAAGAAACATGTAAGGGACGAGAACGCTGTTGGTGTGAAAAGGACGTCAAGCGGTCCACCCTTCATTTTGGCTATTTTACCAAATTATAATACAAGTTATTATCTATCCCTTGCAAGGGACCTAGTTCAGGAGTCCTGAAGAGTATGTAAATTGGACCTAGTTCAGGAGTCCTGAAGAGTATGTAAATTGGATCTAGTCCAGGAGTTCTGAAGACTATGTAAATTAACCAAGTCCGGGAGACTAGACCTGGGAGAAATTTGGCATGATGTAATGAGTAATAAAGAAAAGAACTGAGTACCAGGGATTTTCTTCAGTACCATCGTACCTTACCACTAAAATGGAAATCAGTACTTCACTTGCCTCCCAGTGGGAAGACATCACCTGGCCTCATCAGTAATAAGACCCATACACCCAAGGAATATCATGTAATAGCAGGTAGGACAGGCCTACCCTAATTCCCAGGCAGCGTAAACGTCAGTAGTCTTCATATCCACCGTGTCAACTATGACACAGTACCATTCTCCGACCCCTGTCTCCAGGCAAGAAGACTGACAGCAGTGCATCTAGATAGTAGTATTATTATTCTCTCTTATCTCATATATCTTAATGTCTTGGTGGGGAAGAAATCCCGTGACAACAACTGCTTCGGGTCATCGGGTAAGGCTTCTCCTCAAGGGAGGTGACAGCCATTCCGTCGCCTCTCCTTCAGCTCGTTCTGCCTTTGCCGGAAATCTTACAGTAATCGTTGCACTGACTTTGTTACTGATATAAGCGAGCTTTCCGAGAATGACACTGAACTACAAATGACTTGGACGACTCTCATCTCACAGCTACAAGCTTTCACAAATAAGGAGATAAAACTGAAATTATACTTGTAATAAAGGCAGATGTCACTGAAATTAACAGACAGACAGACAGACAAACAGACAGACAGACGGAAAAGCAAATTTTCACAGATCATATTAGTTGA
>JANJGK010000042.1:26031372-26070953 GCA_039081455.1 Macrobrachium rosenbergii
TCATAATGCAGCGCGAAGACTTTAAAGATTATGAACAAATGTTTACTAGTAAGAAAGTGATGAAGCGCGCTACTACAGGTAAGCAGTTCAGTAATGCAGCCTCTATTATTGTGACTAAGGATTACCCAACAGAGTACCTCCTCAAAGCAGAGTATGGTATGAGCGACGAAGATGCCCTTAAAGTCAGTCTTGTTCCAGGTCGGAAGGGTAGGCGGGCAAGTGAGTTGGACCTCAGTGCTCCTGTCAATAACAAATACATACACGATAATATAATGATTCAAAAGCAGAAGCTACAAGACATTGAACACCTGTGTCAAAATTATTTGGTTGCTACAGGTGCTAAGTGGTTATTAGAACTTATTGAGAGGCAAAAGGCTCTTGCAGCATCACCCAATGAAGATGAGCCTGATGAGCCCTCACCAGATGACCACCTTCTAGAGGAATATGAAGATGTAAGGTTTATTCCTTCCTCTTCTAGTTACTAGCAACTGTAACAGTCACCTACAGCCCTACAACCTGACGACCTGGAACGAAAATGGACTTATCTTACGGACTTTCTTTGGACTACGACGACAACGGTTACTACTCGATGAAAGAGCCCAGAGTCTTGCAGACAAGCCTGCAATAATAAGGTAAATGAAACTTTTATTATATTGTTTTTTAATATTTTTATATTATGCAAAAATGTGTATTGTCTTCTATTATTATTGAATATCTTTATTATTATAATGTTGTCTTTGATTATGATCATTTTCATTAATTTTTTGGTTATGATACGAAACACTCGGTTTCAGGGGAGGGGAACCCCTAAGGGGGGATGGGGGGGATGGGTGGGGAAGCATCTTTATTGCGGGGTAACTGTCCAAGCTTTGTTATAATAGCCAAAGGGCTTCTTGAAGATGTTTTAAGTGCAAGAAACGAAAAAGTGGGGTCCCGGGGGGCGGGGGGAGCCCCCTAATGGGGGTGTGGGGAGGTTGGGAACGCACACTTGCTTGGGGGGTTACTGTCCAAGCTTTATTACATAGCTATTAGGCTTTTGGGAACTGTTTTTGGGCCTTTTAAATCATTTAAATCATATTGGCAAAGCAGTACATGTGGAAAAGCCCCCTAAAGGGGGGTCAGGGGGGATTTGATTTCCAAAACAATGTTTGTGATTGAAAGTAGAGACGTCAAGGATTAATATGCAACAAAAATTTTTAAAATATCTTGAAAACTAACAGAGTTGTGAATGTTTGAATGTTGTCAATTTTCAATCGCGTTTTTCTCAATAAAATGATTTTTTTAAAAACGCGAGATAGATCCTTTCTATAGTGAACGACTCATTCTCATTCGCAAAAGAGAAAGAGAAAATCTAAAGCATAGCAGAAGCATATTAGTAAGAGAAGGAGAATTGTCGAGACAAAATGTTATCACTTGAGACTGGCGAAGACCAGAGGATGATTTTGCCTCGTGCCTCAGTCCACACCTAGGTCTGGAAAGACCGTGGTCCAGAGGAGCAACATTCTCCCGAGACAGAAGCCTTCCAGTACCCGATTACTCCCTAATCAGTATAATGGGTAAAGTTTGACAACGACTTGTCTTCCAGACTTGATCGCTGCCAGAGACTGAATGATGTTCTTCCCTTGAGCGTCGTTGACGAGATTCTCTTTTTATTCCAATTTTCTGGTTCTTTCACATGGCAGAGTAGCCTTCTCTCTCTCTCTCTTCCATATTCTTTATTTATTTATTCCTTCATCACAACTCAGTGCATAGTTTCTTTATCATTCTAAAGTGACGTAACTTATGTAGGCCTGTTATTAAAGGCCTCTATGAAATTCCGGATGAACTACACTTCGTCTGATCTATTTCCTGTGAAAGATAATCGTCTTTTTCTCTCCTTGTGGGGTTAAGAGGCAAAATTATAGTTATATGATAAGAGTCAATTCAATAACAAGTAAAAAATGCGCCGAAGTTTCTTTAGCGCAATCGAGTTTTGTGTACAGCGTATAATGCTGTATGAAACTCTTAGCCACGGCCCATGAAACTTTCAGCCATGGCCCGGTGGTGGCCTGTGTTCTTGGCGCCTGTAACGGTGCCAGACACACGATCATAGCTAACTTTAACCTTAAATAAAATAAAAACTACTAAGGCTAGAAGGCTGCGATTTGGTACGTTTGATGATTGGAAGGTGGATGAACAACATATCAATTTGCAGCCCTCTAGCCTCAGTAGTTTTTAGATCTTAGGGTGGACAGAAAAAGTGCGGACGGACAGATAAATAGCCATCTCAATAGTTTTCTTTTACAGAAAACTAAAACGTGCGAAATAATGGGCTACCCTACCAGGGGGCCAAGGGAGCCCCCATCAGACCCTCCCGGCAGATTCTTTGGCGGAGCCATGGATCAGTCAGTCACTCATCCGACTGACAGGAAGCCTTCCCTCCGGCTACACCCTCCGGAGGAACAATGGGGGCCCTGCCTGACTGGGAGGCCCACTCCTGTGGCTGCCCCCCCCCCCCCCCCCATCCTCAAGAAAGCCAAATTGGCCACGTCCGACCAGGGTGTCCTCCTACAGGGCTAACATAACAGGAGAGCAAAGGAGCCTCCTCCGCCCACGCAAAGCGCTTCCTCAGCTTTCAACTGTCAGATGTTTAGAATATTATTATAAATTGGATATGTTATATACAAATGAATGATACTTGTGATGCAGTATTGAAATAGCTACAAATAGATTGTTTTTTTTTTTATTTATCTTCTTTATATAGTACAAATGAAAATTAGTTTTTATTTGCGTGGAAGGAAGCATCGGGTCTTTTTAGACGTGTATAGTTAGTCCAATAACTCTCTCTCTCTCTCTCTCTCTCTCTCTCTCTCTCTCTCTCTCTCTCTCTCTCTCTCTCTCCATTCAGCTGTGGCATTACTTCTCTTTGGCAGAGTCCAAGATGCGTAACTTACTTGGTAACTGCTAACGAGCTGAGTCTTTCAATATTGCGGTGGGACTTGACGGATAAATATTTTGAAAAAGAACGTGAAAATGGAGATGAAGGAAGACAATCCTTGGAAATAAAGGATGGAAAATATTCTTGGGTTTCTCTTCGTGGGTTGCAATGATGGGCATTTTTGATTTCTCCAAGAGAAGGCTCCCGACATCTGTCCCTCTTAAGTATTCCTCGGCCACTTTCCCAGACTCACTCTGAAGACTGAAGTGTTTGGTGGCTGTTCCCTCTCCTGCAGCCAAGATTCGGATTGTTCATTTAGGAAAGATGAAGATTTTCCCAAGAAAAATTCCTCATTGATTGTCACAATGACAACTTCGTTCAGCAAACAGATAAGAATGCCGTTGTAATAATAAACTATTAAGGAATGGAGCAAAGGTTAATAGTTATTATACACGCAAACATGCAGGAACATGCAGGAACATATTATCTAAGACACACACATCTTAACCTTTTGAACCGTTTAGTACACACACACACACATATATATATATATATATATATATATATATATATATATATATATATATATATATATATATATATATATATATATATATATATATATATATATATATATATATATATATATATATATATATATATACGTAGCTCGCCAACCCTACCTGAGCCGTTTAGTATGTAGACATACTAAAAGCAGAGGTTTGTGACCATGGCACTGAGCGCATATACGAGGTGTGTTAAAAAATATCCGGCCTTTATACATAAAAAATACTCTAACTCAGATTCAACAGCTTACACTAATCTCCTTCAAAGTGCTCCCTTGGGCTGCCACACACTTCTCCCAACGGTTCTGCCACTGTCGGAAGCAGCGCTGGAACGCCTCTTTTGAGATGGCGCACAGCTGGTCCGTCGCATTCTGCCTAATGTCTTCTCTGAACTGAAATCTAGTCCCTTCTCGTAATATATATATATATATATATATATATATATATATATATATATATATATATATATATATATATATATATATATATATATATATATATATATATATATATATATATATATATATATATATATATATATATATATGTGTGTGTGTGTGTGTGTGTGTATGTATATATATATATATATATATATATATATATATATATATATATATATATATATATATATATATATATATATATATATATATATATATATATATATATATATACATACATAGAAATCATCAACACACAATCACGTGTGGAACATACATACACACACAAACACACAGCATATATAGACTCTAAGGGATTTGCACGCCTTATTTGACTCGATAACTTACTTTGGAACGTGTGTAAATTTTGTTATTTCTCTCTCTCTCTCTCTCTCTCTCTCTCTCTCTCTCTCTCTCTCTCTCTCTCTCTCTCTCTGGCGGGTCGTTATCGTGATGGCGCTCCCAATTGCCCGCTGCCCAGAGAGAGAGAGAGAGAGAGAGAGAGAGAGAGAGAGAGAGAGAGAGAGAGAGAGAGAGAGAGACGAAACATTTACAGACATTCTAAAGTAATTTATCGAGGCAAATAAGGCGTGCAAATCCCTTAAAGTTTTTATCCTTTCCTTTTTCATTTTCTTTTTCTTACGAAAAGAGAGCAGATTTCAGTCCAGAGAAGACATTCAAGAAGAATTGTATGGCATACAATTGTGTCATATTTAATTGTTCGTCTCGAGAATTTCATGAATCCAAAGTGTCTCAGAGCACTTATGGATGGAGTACAGCCAAAATACAAAGAAAGGAAAGCTGAACCTTTCATTTTTAGTACAAGCAGGAAACTCTTTAGCTTTCTTCATATAGAAAGCAATTGCTGCGCAATACTACCTTTTTAACAGAAAATATTATCAAGCTTATTACTTTTGGGGGTGCACTGTAGGCATTACTAAAGGATGTTGGCAACGTCCCTACTACCATTGGCTATTCCCACTTTTAATGCTTTTGCTTCCCCATTGAGAGAGAGAGAGAGAGAGAGAGAGAGAGAGAGAGAGAGAGAGAGAGAGCTTGTCTATATTTATGTCTTCATGTAAACATTAGTTGTTTGAATAATCTTTTTCTGTATGTAAAAAAAAAAAAAAAAATAGAATTCGATAACCTGTGGAGTGAGGTATGCCTTCAGAGTCACTAAGAACAAATTGCTTTCCTCTTGCAGTGGGCATCATGCAACAAAGAGAGAGGAGGAAAAGCAGGAGTAAACAAGAAATTGGTTAAAAAAAAAAGTTAAGTGTACTTAATGACTTGCCTGATGTGCAAGGGACGAAACCTCTTCATTGACCCGGAAATAACATCGAACAGTATAAAAGGAGACACATCAACGAGCCCTGTTGGACTGTCGAGTTGTTTCTTTATGGAGACGGGAAAAGAAAGACGGAGTTAAAACAAAATGCAAAAAAGTCACATTAGAGTAAATGAGTCATTTATGCTGGACCAAAATCATGGTCATTGCTTATGGCTGGAGTATGAGTTACTTCATCATTATTATTAGGACTACTAAACTTCTACCTCACTTCGGGATGGAACCCAGAACCACCGAGTAAGAGGCAAGGGTGTTGCCGAATGAGCCTCATGCCACAACGCGTTTCCCTTTGTATTCTGAGGCTGACAACCCTGCTTTACAGGATTTATTTGTCTTTTAACTGTTGAGAATATATATATATATATATATATATATATATATATATATATATATATATATATATATATATATATATATATATATATATATATATATATATATATATATATATATATATATTTACGTTTTTCCTGGCGATTTAGTTTGAAATATTCTCTGTGAGACAGGTAGCAACAATTTAAGGTAATTTAGCCTTGTGATTCTGACTTCGTGGGTCCAGGAAAACGTAAAAAAGAGGAAAACAAAGGGGAATTTCATATGAGCTTAAGGCTCTTGTTACTGAGGGAAATATTACGTAAAACACGTGGGCAAATTTAAAGGAGTGTATTTACATAAATGACATTAGTACGGGAAAGAGGAATGCAAGTAGATTATTGATCCTGAAGGGGATTCCTACGGGATGAATGAAACTGGGGGATTCCAGGCACAGTCCAAGAAGCTTCCACGAAATAGGGTCCCTCTGAAATGAGAGATATGCACATTATATGCCAATAATGAAAATAGACAAAAGGATAATGAATTCGAAGCTGCACTGAGGGTGCCAAAGGGCTTCCACGATATATTAATGATAGCTTAGCACTGCCGACACTCGAAGAGCACGGACATTTGACAAGAGATTCGGTGATTACTGGCTCACTATTTAAGTAAATATTACGAGACAAAAGCGTGACTGAATGGAGGTTTTCCAGGGCACATTACCGTAAGACAGGTTCCAGTGTAGAAAAGGGGTCCGTGGATGACTTGCGATTTCCGAGGGCGAGTTTCTTCACGTGTTAGGATGCGGGGGGCTTCAAGTAAAAGGGCAATGCGTGGGAATTTCACGAAGGGTCGGGCAATGGCATGTGGGCATCCGGCAGGTCAACGGTGGAGCGAGCACGTGGCTTGCGGTCGAAGGGCATGAGGAGAAAGTATACTTTGAAAAGGGCCACGTGATTAGCTAAGGGCACTGCCAAGGGCAGGTGTTTTGGACTTCTTCACTCCCTGTCTTCCACCTCACGTGTGAGAGTGAGGCCTCGTGTTTTCTGCTTTTATCTCCTCCTATGGGCAGGGGGCACGTCCAACACATAGGGGAGGGTTGAGTCATGTCCAGCTGCTGCCCGCAGGGGTAGTTGTGCCTGTAAGAAAACGACCAGACAGAGATCACTTTTGCCTCAAAGAAAGATCTGCTTAAAGGGAGTGGCCTTAATCCGTTTTAAACCCTTGTATTCTGACTGTGCGAAGTCTCGATAGACAGATGTGTCTATTGATCGAGCCACTAGCAGTAAATGAAAACAACAGAACAAACAACAACAACAAAAGAGGGGGAGGCAATTTGCTAGCGAGTTCTTGCTAATCATAATAATACGTATATATATATATATATATATATATATATATATATATATATATATATATATATATATATATATATATATATGTATATATATATATATATATATATATATATATATATATATATATATATATATATATATATATATATATATATATATATATATATATATATATATATATATATATATATATATATATATATATATATATATATATATATATATATATATATATATATATATATATATATATATATATATATATATATATATATATATATATATATATATAAACACACACATTTGCAAATACATACATATGTGTGTGCTTTTGTCCGTGTGGATGATCAATTATATTACTTTGACTATTTTGTTACGGTATTTACCGGCGGTACAATGAGTCATATTTATAATTAACACATTTATCAAGTTCTTATGCACAGGAACAAGAGACAAAAATGTCGTAACTAAGATGTTAAGGCAAAACTTGGTAAATAAACATTTCTGGACAAATATAACAGAAGTATTTGTAACTTAAGTTTCTGTACAAAAGAGAGGAAAGCAATCGAGCTTCCCGTCAAAGAAGAAGGAAAGTTTTTCCTGACTTTTCCCTTGAAAGGGGAGAGTTGCAACCAGATATTATCGCTTTCTATTTTCTTTCTGGGCCTCATTCAGCAACTCTTCTTCGCTGTGGGACGATTCTAAAGAAATTCTTAGAGGAAGCTTTTTCAAAATATCAATTTGAATCACAGTGTTCATTTAGGCGAAATCTTATGACAATATACGTCTTACCTTCGTGTAGTAGTAACTCTCTCATATTAATGGCACTGGAACTGACTGTAAATCGTACAACGACAAAGAGAGAGAGAGAGAGAGAGAGAGAGAGAGAGAGAGAGAGAGAGAGAGAGTGTCTGTGTAAATCCTAAACGTTTACCCAAGGACAGATAATGAAATCCCTCCACAAATTCAAGAAACCGAATAAAAACTCTTTGGAAAAGAAGGGCTCTCTCTCTCTCTCTCTCTCTCTCTCTCTCTCTCTCTCTCTCTCTCTCTCTCTCTCTCTCTCTCTCTCTCTCTCAGTGAAAACTAAAGATAAAAATGCCGAGTCCATATGATGATAAATTTCATGGGTCCCAGCGGGAAGAGAGATTCTTCTCGAGTGAATTTTTTAAAACAAATGTTTGATCCAAATGGTTCTTTTGGGAAATCATTCTCTCGCAAACTGCTTTGCATTCCCATCAACAATGATAGGTTTCAAAATGACGTAAGACATGCATCTGTCTGTCTGTCTGTCTGTCTCTCTCCCTCTCTCTCTGATTGCGTATTTTGTGCTTCTCGATTCTCCTCTTAATTGTTTCATACGTGAAAAAGTGTTTTAGTACTTTCTTTCCGATTAAATACCCAGATTAAATTGTGGAATTATGTTTATTGTGTCTGTCACAGAAATCCTGTGCTCAGCTATATAATTAACGTACTTTCTGAAGAGAGAATTTTCTCCTTTTTTGGCATTTTTGCCAACAGTAATGTTTGCCCTGTAACATGCAGATATCTTATTAGTCATAGCAAGTATTATCGTTAGCTTTAAATAAACGTTCCTTTTCTCAAAGCATTCGAGTGCTCCTTGGGAGCCATAATGATTTCCTTCAGCCTTTTATCCAGCCATTAAACAGAGCAATCGTAATCATGAAACGTAATTAGCTAATTAAGATAATGGTGCAATTATTGCCGGATAAGTATTCACGTGAAATATCGAGAGAGATGGAGCGCTTCTCTCTGAAAGCGGTCTCCTTCAAATGTGTGGCTGCAACAGTACAGATCCATACCATTCTAGATCTAATTCCATTACAGGCCTGATTTTGATCTCGTGAGCTTCTCAGGAAAAATTCCCTCAAGCAAAATTGACTTGTGTTTTATCCTGCAAGGCTGATACGTGGTGAAGCTTCATCAGAAACTTTAAGACTAAATGGCAATGCTCTTCTTCTTCTTCTTCTTCACGGTTTTGGACTGGATTTGGGTAACCTCTGACTTATGAAAACATCGTTTGTTTTGCTTGCACGTCTGATCTGGTGCACCCATTGGCAAAGGTTCAGGTAAAGCCGGCCTTATGCTCGTTTGAACTCAGGCACAAGACAAGAACCTCCTTTCAGGTCTTCGGCAATTTCTAGTAATTCTTTTCCCTTGCAGATGAATTAATTATTTCTTTTTCTCTCCTAAATGAAAACAGATGATGTAAATGACACTTGTATATCCACAAGCACATTACAACTGTATCTCCCTCTTTCTCTATCTTATATATATATATATATATATATATATATATATATATATATATATATATATATATATATATATATATATATATATATATATATATATATATATATATATATATATATATATTAGAGATAATTGCCATGTGTTCGTAGGTGTACATGTATCGCTAACATCATTTGTTTTCAATTACAGAGGAGAAAGAGGAAACTGAAATCCCAGACGAGCAACATTCTCCCGAAAACCATAAACCTACCAGTACCCCATGATTCCCTTCTCAGCATAACGGGCAAAGTTTAACAACTTGTCTGCCAGACTTGATCGCCGGCAAAGACTGAATATTGTTGTTGTTCCCTTGTGTGTCGTTGACGAGATTGTGTTTTTAATCCAATTTTCGAGTTCCTTTACATGGCAACGTAGCTTTCTTGCTTTCTCCCATATTTTTAGTTCATCCTCTCTTTCTCTTTCATTTTACCTTATCAGTTCCTTTCTTCATCATAAGTCAGTGCATAGTTTCTTTAGCGCTCGGAAGTGACGTAGCTTAAGGTCTACAACTTACGAATGAAATTCAATAACTTTCTTTACATTCTCTATGAAATTCCGCCTGAACTTCACTTCGTCTTATAGATTTGCTCTCAAAGATAATCGCTTTTTTTTTAATCTTTGTGGGTTTAAAGGACAATTATAGTTATTTGAATACAATCAACTCGCTAACGAGAGAGAAACAAAGGGCTGACCTACCAGGGAAACCAAGGGAGACCCCAACCGCCCAACAGACCCCCCTCGTAAGATTCCTTCTTTGGTGGAGCACTGGATCCCTCCGTCGGCCAGGAAACCTTTTATCCTCCGGCTGCATTCCATGTAGGAGCAATAGGAGCCCTGCCTGGGTAGGAGGTCCTCTCCTGCTGCTCTTCCTCAGGGAGCCAAAAATGGCCACGCCCGATCAAGAGGTCCTCCTGTGGGGCTGACTTACCAGGGGAGCAAAGGGGGCCTCCACCCACCCGGACGGCCGTCTTCTGATGCTCTATAGTCACTGATATGCATGGCAAAAGGATAAGGCATATCAATTTTGTAAACATAGTACCTAGCCTAAGCATAAATGAGGTCTGTCTCTCCTCCCACTGACACCTGTTTGTAGCCTCCAACTGTTTTGGATGTTTTTTTGTACTGTCGCCCAGGCAAACATTTTGGGTTTCTCCCACTCTGTATCAGTCCTTCGTCAGTGGCTTTGAAATATAGTCGAAACCGTTCAGGACCTACACCCAATAAGTTATTTCTTTAATTGTGGGTCTTAAGTGGTGTATGATTTGTTTCTTTGTGAATATATGTATGTAAATGTATATATATATATATATATATATATATATATATGTATATATATATATATATATATATATATATATATATATATATATATATATATATATATATATATATATATATATATATATATATATAGCATGTGCTTCTATTGATTTTAGTATATAACCATCACAGATTTGTCAGTTAACAAACATAACATATAATTAACATTATCTTAAAAGGCATAAAAGAGTTCTTTGCCCCTGACTTCCCTCTTTAGCGACAGAGGTTATGAGGAGAGAACACACCTCGCCACCACCTGGAGTGATCTACTTTCATTCAAGTTTCCTTTCAGAATCTGACCAGGTAAACGCTGTAGGGGTCACAACGGAATTCTAGACGCATAATTATCTGAAGTCATCGTTGTACAACACAGCTCTCGTCTCTGGGTAAAACTCTCACGGAAAAATACTGGCTTTCGTCCCAGCCACTTTTCGCCCTTTTATCTTAACACCTGCGTAATATCGTTGGGTTTCCTCGTCACCTTTCTTTTTCTTCCTCTGTAAAATTGTAGGTTGATTAGCCTTAACACGAAGCCAAAAAATTACTTATATTGTTGACTAAGATCCGCTGCGATTATGAAGACACCCAGGGTGACCAAAGTACAGATCTGGCAGACAATGTCTTTTGCATTCGTCTACCAAAAAATGTCATTGGTGTTGTTTTACATTAGGACTTTCTGCTCTTTAGTCATTTACGTTGAAGTCGCCCCAGTTCTGTTTTTTTTTTTTTTTTTTTTGCTTTCGTCACCGTTTGTCTGCATACAAGTATTTCTGTTTTATAAAAAAGGACTCTTGAAAAAAGCAGATAGGTTTCGTGCCTGGTGGAGAGAGATATTTTGAAAAAGTTTCTCTTTTCCTTTTGCACGCGATATTGTTACAGAAGAGAAAGAGAAGGCAAAAGGTTTCATTTGCTTATTCTCAGAGAAAAGTTTTGAAAGCGTCAAAGTTATTCGATATTGGGGATGGGAACTTTCTTTATATATTTCTGTTCTATTTCTTATTTCATAAGGTTTGCAGACCTGGATATTATGTTAATAACAATAGAAATTTTATTGAACTCACTCAATTTAAGTGAAGCATTTTTACAAATAAGATGCATTTGAATGCTGAATGTTATGAATAGTTCCTACACACAAACACACACATACACGCACACACACACACACACACACACACACACACACACATATATATATATATATATATATATATATATATATATATATATATATATATATATAATCAGAAAGCTACAAACGTCCTTTAATATCCAATTCACTCTACCTCGGAAGTAATATATTTTCATATATGTTACCGAAGGGGAATTTTTAGTTGATAATAAGTCCACCGTCCCGTGGGATCGAACCAGCGACGGACGAGGAATCAGGACTACAGTGACACACTAACCAGTTTGCCGACTGGTTAGTGTGTCACTGTAGTCCTGATTCCTCGTCCGTCGCTGGTTCGATCCCATGGGACGGTGGACTTATTATCAACTAAAAATTCCCCTTCGGTAACATATATGAAAATATATTACTTCCGAGGTAGAGTGAATTGGATATTAAAGGACGTTTGTAGCTTTCTGATTGTATATGAATCACGGTGATGTGATAAATAGTCATAGCCTATATATATATATATATATATATATATATATATATATATATATATATATATATATATATATATATATATATATATATATATATATATATATATATATATATATATATATATATATATATATATATATATATATATATATATATATATATATATATATATATATATATATATATATATATATATATATATATATATATATATATATATATATATATATATATATATGACTTTTTATCACATCACCGTGATTCATATACAATCAGTAAGCTACAAACGTCCTTTAATATCCAATTCGCTCTACCCCGGAAATAATATATTTTCATATATGTTACCGAAGGGGAATTTTTTAGTTGATAATAAGTTCGTCGTCCCGTGGGGTCGAACCAGCGAAGGACAAGAACTCAGGACTACAGTGGACGCATTTTAACCTACGCGGCCAGCAAGTGAGGTATAAGTGGATATTGTCTCCCTCTCTCTCTCTCTCTCTCTCTCTCTCTCTCTCTAAAACTGGCCTAAAACCTTGTTATCCTTAGGATACATTTCGAAGAGTAGCGGTCCAATCATTCAGGAGAACACAATTCTATTTCAGAGCAGTTTATCAGGAGGAATGTTTCCAAACCAACAACATTTTCTACTCAACAGAAAATGAAAACAGAAATCGGAACTTGGGCTATTTACACAAATTCTAGGAGAAGGACTGAGAAGCTGAGCTGCTCGTGAGATGCAGGAATAATAATTCACAATTCCTCTGGGATAATTGACACCCAAAGGAAATGTGGGAAAATTCAGAATGACAGTATAGGGGCGGGGGGGTGGGGAGGGGGAGAAGAGGGATGGGGGATGGATGAAGGGGGAATGGAGGGAAAAGGGAGAGGGGAGGGGTTTATGTTGATGGTCCGACTGACAGTTCTACTTTTCTTCGTGTGGACTTTCATCCTTTGAACAGTCGTGGGTGAACTGATAGGTGTTAATGTGCTGTCTGTCCGTTTTAACCAGGTATTACTGTGGTGACATTCCCTTTTATCCAGGTATTACCGTGGTAACTGTCTCTTTTATCCAGGTATTACTGTGGTAATTGTCCCTTTTATCCAGGTATTACAGTGGTAACTGTCTGTTGCGACTGTCCCTTTTATCCAGGTATTACTGTGCTGATTGTCTTTTTTATCCAGGCATTACTGTCATGATTGTCTCTTTTATCCAGGTATTAGTGTGGTGACTGTCCCTTTTATCCAGCTATAACTGTGGTAACTGTCCTTTTTATCCAGGTATTACTGTGGTAACTGTCCCTTTTATCCAGGTATTACTGTTGTGACTGTCCCTTTTATGCAGGTATTACTGTGGTGACTGTCCTCTTTATCCTGCTATTATCGTTCTGGCTGTCCCTTTTATCCAGGTATTATTGTTGTGAGTTGTGATTGTCTCTTTTATCCAGGCAATTCTGTCTCTTATATCCAGGTATTACTGTGGTAACTGTCCCTTTTATCCAGGTATTACTGTGCTGATTGTCCCTTTTATCCAGGCATTACTGTCGTGATTGTCTCTTTTATCCAGGCAGTAATGTGGTGACTGTCCCTTTTGTGCAGGTATTACTTTGATGTGTGTCCCTTTTATCCAGGTATTACTGTGGTGGCTGTCCCCTTTTTCCAGGTATTTCTGTGCTGTCTGTCCATTTTATCCAGGTATTACTGTGGTGACAGTCCCTTTTATCCAGGTATTACTGTGTTGACTGTCCACTTTATCGTCCCTTTTATCCAGATATTACTGTTGTGACTGTCCCTTTTATCCAGGTATTACTGTGTTGACTGTCCCTTTTATCCAGGTATTACTGTTGTGACTGTCCCTTTTATCCAGGTATTACTGTGCTGACTGTCCCTTTTATCCAGGTATTACTGTTGTGACTGTCCCTTTTATGCAGATATTACTGAGCTGACTGTCCCTTTTATCCAGGTATTACTGTTGTGACTGTCCCTTTTATGCAGGTATTACTGTGTTGACTGTCCCTTTTATCCAGGTATTACTGTTGTGACTCTCCCTTTTATCCAGGTATAACTGTGGTGACTGTCTCTTTTGTCCCGGCATTAATGTAGTGACTGTCCCTTTTATCTAGGTATTACTCTGATGTCTGTCCCTTTTATCCAGGTATACTGTGGCGGCTGTCCCTTTTTTCCAAGTATTACTGTGCAGTCTGTCCATTTTATCCAGGTATTACTGTGTTGACTGTCCCTTTTATCCAAGTATTACTGTGTTGACTGTCCCTTTTATCCAGGTATTACTGTCCCTTTTATCCAGGTATTACTGTGTTGACTGTCCCTTTTATCCAAGTATTACTGTGATGACTGTCCCTTTTATCCAGGTATTACTGTGTTGACTATCCATTTTATCCGGGTATTAATGTGGTGACTGTCCCTTTTAACCTGGTATTACTATACTGTCTGTCACCTTCAACTGAGTATTACTATTTTGACTGTCCCTTTTATCCAGATACTGTTCTGGTGACTGTCCTTTAACCAGGTATTACTGTGCTGTCTGCCCCTTTTATTCAGGTATTACTGTGTGACTGTCCCTTTTATCCAGGTAGTAATGTGCCTTCTGTCACCTTTAACCAGATATTACTGTGCTGCCTGTTCCTTTTATCCAGGTATTACTGTGGTGACTGTCCCTTTTGTCCAGGTATTAATGCGCCTTCTGTCACCTAGGTATTGCTGTGCTGTCTGTCCCTTTTATCCGGGCATTACTGTGGTGACTCTCTTTTAATGAGGTATTACTGTTGTGGCTGTCACTTTAATCCAGGTATTACAGTATTACAGTTAATGAGGAAATTCGCATTTGAGCGAATAGAAAAAAGGAAACATCGTATATGTGAGGCTTGGCCAGCAGCTACTACACATGCGAACATGGGGAAGTAACTCTCGGCTTTGGTCACTACGGTAAGCAGATGTCTGCTTATAGAAATTAACGATATAGGTTTTCAATGTTGATTTTATGAAGGTAATTAACAATTATTATGTTAATAATTATCATAGATTATGATAAAAGTCACGTAAATGCTGATCAAAAATTGATGTTATAGGGGATTTAGTGTTGCAGGTTAATCATGCGCTGGCAACGCCTGGAAGAAAACCTGGGGCGGTCAGGTGAAAAATGACCATTAACCCTTACAGCACCTGAAGGAAAACCTGATGGAACTACTAAAGAAGAAATTTTTTTGTGATGCCTGTGTTTGTATGTCTGTCCAGGGCATATGGGTTTGTAAATTATATGTATATATATATATATATATATATATATATATATATATATATATATATATATATATATATATATATATATATATATATATATATATATATATATATATATATATATATATATATATATATATATATATATATATATATATATATATATATATATATATATATATATATATATATATATATATATATATATATATATATATATATATATATATATATATATATATATATATATATATATATATATATATATTATATATATTATATATATATATATATATATATATATATATATATATATATATATATATATATATATATATATATATATATATATATATATATATATATATATATATATATATATATATATATATATATATATATATATATATATATATATATATATATATATATATATATATATATATATATATATATATATATATATATATATATATATATATATATATATATATATATATATTGTCAGGTTTTAAGACTGTTTGAAATGGAACAGCCTTGTTTAGTCTGTTTCATTGTTTTCCTGCCCTTCTATTTGAATTTGTACTGAAGCGAGGCAACTTTTGTGGTTTGACTTTTTTCACCGTCAGTTGGGTTTAGCACAGCAGCAAGTCAAGGTCTCGACGGCAGCAGGTGTTGGTTACCTGGTGGCCACTGCAGGTCGAGGATGACAACGCCAGTTGGGTCTTTAGCAACAAGAAGTATTTGCTTGGAGTAGCAGGTTGTCGCTACCTGTTACGATCTGCTGCTTAAGGATGGATGGTGGCTAAAACCTTGGTCATCGGTGGAGATTCCTCCACGTCAGCTGTGTGGCTGTTTGTTTCGACGTTCTTCTTGTTGAGCCATCAGTGGTTTGCGATGTCTTCATCAAGTCCGTCGGATAATTCGTCCTTTTGACAGCTGAAACTGGTGTTATAACTGTGTGTGAATGCTACGGCATTGTTTGAGTATGTAATTATTGTTTATGCTGCCTTTGTGGCTATAATGGTTATTTTTATATGACGATGTTAAGCAGTTTGACAAATTATTTTGATGTCTCTGTTTTGTAGTGTGTTGAGCAAGAGTATGGCTCAGATTATTTTGATGTCACTGTTTCGTAGTGTGTTGAGCAAGAGTAGGGCTCAGGATATTTTGATGTCACTTTTTGTAGTGTTGAGCAAGTGTAAGGCTCAAGTTATATTTGTTACACGACAGTTGACATTGTTTTGGTTATTTGGGCTGCTGCTGTATTGTTAATTTTTTTATTATGATTTCTGCTAAACCCTGAACTCACCTGTAAATATGTACAGAACGTAGCATTAATAAACTAGTTTTAAGGTATTTTGGTGGTTTGTTTTGGTCCCTCCTCCTTGATTTCTCATTGGACTACCTGGTGGCTTCAGTCCCAATCAAATTTTGTATAGAACCTGAGAGAAGCGTAATGGACGGTTCATTACATTGGCGACCTTGCCAGGATTGGTTCTGTTGTGGCTAGGTGTTCTTTGGCCTGTTTTGGGGGAGTGAGAGAGTAGTGAGTAAATTAAAAAAAAAAAATGTTTTTGAAATTTTTTTTTTTCTTTTAGGTAGGGAGGTGTCAGGTTTTAAGACTGTTTGAAATGGAACAGCCTTGTTTAGTCTGTTTCATTGTTTTCCTGCCCTTCTATTTGTATTTGTACTGAAGCGAGGCGACTTTTGTGGTTTGACTTTTTTCACCGTCAGTTGGGTTTAGCACAGCAGCAAGTCAAGGTCTCGACGGCAGCAGGTGTTGGTTACCTGGTGGCCACTGCAGGTCGAGGATGACAACGCCAGTTGGGTCTTTAGCAACAAGAAGTATTTGCTTGGAGTAGCAGGTTGTCGCTACCTGTTACGATCTGCTGCTTAAGGATGGATGATGGCTAAAACCTTGGTCATCGGTGGAGATTCCTCCACGTCAGCTGTGTGGCTGTTTGTTTCGACGTTCTTCTTGTTGAGCCATCAGTGGTTTGCGATGTCTTCATCAAGTCCGTCGGATAATTCGTCCTTTTGACAGCTGAAACTGGTGTTATAACTGTGTGTGAATGCTACGGCATTGTTTGAGTATGTAATTATTGTTTATGCTGCCTTTGTGGCTATAATGGTTATTTTTATATGACGATGTTAAGCAGTTTGACAAATTATTTTGATGTCTCTGTTTTGTAGTGTGTTGAGCAAGAGTATGGCTCAGATTATTTTGATGTCACTGTTTCGTAGTGTGTTGAGCAAGAGTAGGGCTCAGGATATTTTGATGTCACTTTTTGTAGTGTTGAGCAAGTGTAAGGCTCAAGTTATATTTGTTACACGACAGTTGACATTGTTTTGGTTATTTGGGCTGCTGCTGTATTGTTAATTTTTTTATTATGATTTCTGCTAAACCCTGAACTCACCTGTAAATATGTACAGAACGTAGCATTAATAAACTAGTTTTAAGGTATTTTGGTGGTTTGTTTTGGTCCCTCCTCCTTGATTTCTCATTGGACTACCTGGTGGCTTCAGTCCCAATCAAATTTTGTATAGAACCTGAGAGAAGCGTAATGGACGGTTCATTACATTGGCGACCTTGCCAGGATTGGTTCTGTTGTGGCTAGGTGTTCTTTGGCCTGTTTTGGGGGAGTGAGAGAGTAGTGAGTAAATTAAAAAAAAAAAATGTTTTTGAAATTTTTTTTTTTTCTTTTAGGTAGGGAGGTGTCAGGTTTTAAGACTGTTTGAAATGGAACAGCCTTGTTTAGTCTGTTTCATTGTTTTCCTGCCCTTCTATTTGTATTTGTACTGAAGCGAGGCGACTTTTGTGGTTTGACTTTTTTCACCGTCAGTTGGGTTTAGCACAGCAGCAAGTCAAGGTCTCGACGGCAGCAGGTGTTGGTTACCTGGTGGCCACTGCAGGTCGAGGATGACAACGCCAGTTGGGTCTTTAGCAACAAGAAGTATTTGCTTGGAGTAGCAGGTTGTCGCTACCTGTTACGATCTGCTGCTTAAGGATGGATGGTGGCTAAAACCTTGGTCATCGGTGGAGATTCCTCCACGTCAGCTGTATGGCTGTTTGTTTCGACGTTCTTCTTGTTGAGCCATCAGTGGTTTGCGATGTCTTCATCAAGTCCGTCGGATAATTCGTCCTTTTGACAGCTGAAACTGGTGTTATAACTGTGTGTGAATGCTACGGCATTGTTTGAGTATGTAATTATTGTTTATGCTGCCTTTGTGGCTATAATGGTTATTTTTATATGACGATGTTAAGCAGTTTGACAAATTATTTTGATGTCTCTGTTTTGTAGTGTGTTGAGCAAGAGTATGGCTCAGATTATTTTGATGTCACTGTTTCGTAGTGTGTTGAGCAAGAGTAGGGCTCAGGATATTTTGATGTCACTTTTTGTAGTGTTGAGCAAGTGTAAGGCTCAAGTTATATTTGTTACACGACAGTTGACATTGTTTTGGTTATTTGGGCTGCTGCTGTATTGTTAATTTTTTTATTATGATTTCTGCTAAACCCTGAACTCACCTGTAAATATGTACAGAACGTAGCATTAATAAACTAGTTTTAAGGTATTTTGGTGGTTTGTTTTGGTCCCTCCTCCTTGATTTCTCATTGGACTACCTGGTCGCTTCAGTCCCAATCAAATTTTGTATAGAACCTGAGAGAAGCGTAATGGACGGTTCATTACATTGGCGACCTTGCCAGGATTGGTTCTGTTGTGGCTAGGTGTTCTTTGGCCTGTTTTGGGGGAGTGAGAGAGTAGTGAGTAAATTAAAAAAAAAAATGTTTTTGAAATTCTTTTTTTTCTTTTAGGTAGGGAGGTGTCAGGTTTTAAGACTGTTTGAAATGGAACAGCCTTGTTTAGTCTGTTTCATTGTTTTCCTGCCCTTCTATTTGTATTTGTACTGAAGCGAGGCGACTTTTGTGGTTTGACTTTTTTCACCGTCAGTTGGGTTTAGCACAGCAGCAAGTCAAGGTCTCGACGGCAGCAGGTGTTGGTTACCTGGTGGCCACTGCAGGTCGAGGATGACAACGCCAGTTGGGTCTTTAGCAACAAGAAGTATTTGCTTGGAGTAGCAGGTTGTCGCTACCTGTTACGATCTGCTGCTTAAGGATGGATGGTGGCTAAAACCTTGGTCATCGGTGGAGATTCCTCCACGTCAGCTGTGTGGCTGTTTGTTTCGACGTTCTTCTTGTTGAGCCATCAGTGGTTTGCGATGTCTTCATCAAGTCCGTCGGATAATTCGTCCTTTTGACAGCTGAAACTGGTGTTATAACTGTGTGTGAATGCTACGGCATTGTTTGAGTATGTAATTATTGTTTATGCTGCCTTTGTGGCTATAATGGTTATTTTTATATGACGATGTTAAGCAGTTTGACAAATTATTTTGATGTCTCTGTTTTGTAGTGTGTTGAGCAAGAGTATGGCTCAGATTATTTTTGTTACACGACAGTTGACATTGTTTTGGTTATTTGGGCTGCTGCTGTATTGTTAATTTTTTTATTATGATTTCTGCTAAACCCTGAACTCACCTGTAAATATGTACAGAATGTAGCATTAATAAACTAGTTTTAAGGTATTTTGGTGGTTTGTTTTGGTCCCTCCTCCTTGATTTCTCATTGGACTACCTGGTCGCTTCAGTCCCAATCAAATTTTGTATAGAACCTGAGAGAAGCGTAATGGACGGTTCATTACAATATATATATATATATATATATATATATATATATATATATATATATATATATATATATATATATATATATATATATATATATATATATATATATATATATATATATATATATATATATATATATATATATATATATATACATACATACATACATACATGGGTCCACAATGGACTCCCGCCTGAATGTGTATATATATATATATATATATATATATATATATATATATATATATATATATATATATATATATATATATATATATATATATATATATATATATATATATATATATATATATACACACACGTACCCATGTGTATGTGTGAGTGTGTGTGTGTAGACGGCAACTGCATGCCCTTCTTGATCCTCACTCTGATCCACCAGAGTCGGCGAACTACCAAGTCCTTATGGAATCGTCAATGCCTCGATATATGTGATATTCCCCCTAAGTCCTTCCCTCCTGCACATTACATTTCTGTTCTTCCGTCAACGTCTTTATCTAAAATCTCATGAGAGGCTTCACCAAAAATGGGCAAAGGACTTATTGTTGATCAACAGAAACAACACGGAAAAACAACTCAGACAAAAGGAGGGAAGCGCAAGAAGAAGTTTCCTTTTTAAAAGAAGGATTCCATGGCGTTAAGTCCTCAGTCTCCCGTAATCTTAGAGACCTCCTCAGACTCCTCAAGAAGTAGAACGTGTCCATCCAATTAAGACACAAGAATCATAAGAGGCACAGCTAAGACGTTCTCAAGAAGCTTTCAAAGGTTTAAGTAACAAATGAACCTAAAACCAAAGGAAAAGTCACGTCTCTGTCTCTCGGGGAGTGAAAACTCCGACAGACGAGCACAGTGGTTGAAGGTAGATTACTGTAGAATGTGCTTCCTGCTTCTTACGGCCGTTCAAGGGGTAGAGTGGGCAGTCACCAAAGACTATCATAGCTTTTAAAGCTTCTACATCTGCCCTTCGTATAATATGTAAAGTTCATGAAAAAAAAGTATTATTCTCCAGAGATCTGGGTTCTTCTACACAAAGGCTTTCCTCGCAAAAATGCAGGTTTCACCGGGTGACTGGGAATAACTTATAATGAACAGGTCTTGCATGCATATGGCAGCAATTCAGGATTTCGGTCTGTTGATCAGTCAAATTTCTTGACAGAAGAAACATCTAGAAAAATTAATGCAAAACAAAATCTGTGAGGTTTTATCATATTCCTGCAACATTTAATCCCCTCTTTAAGGAAGGTTTTTTCCAGGGCTAAATTCTTGTGATCAATCCAAAAACTTTGGTTTCACGTCACCTTCTCACGATTAAGGAAAGTGATAACTTCTGCCTTTGAAGACCTGATGCGCAGAGTTTTTCCCAGAAATAACTTGAAGGAAGAGGGGATCAAATGCACTTTATGAACAATTTAAAAACTTAAAGTTAAACAAAATATACTTAGTCTATCGTTATTTCTAAACCAGGCAAAGGTTCGAATCCTGCCGTTTGTAAGTTATTCCTAAGGTATATTGAATTAGATATCAAACGATATTTCTGGCTTCATATTTGTAAATATATTATTAATAAAAACATATATATATATATATATATATATATATATATATATATATATATATATATATATATATATATATATATATATTCATGAAGCTACAAATGTCGCTTAATATCAAATCCACGCTGCCTCGGGAATATCCCCGATGGGAAATTATCACCGAAGGGGAATTTATAAGTGATAAATGGACGGGCACTGCCGAGTCTCGATCCCGCGACACAGATACGCATCCAGCAACTCCAGTCGACGTTACCACTGAGCTATCAAGAGAGGTATAAGTTATTGCCGAGTCTGGTGTACTTTATTTACCCGTCGAGAGCGGGGAAATTGTACTTAGCTTTGGCACTAACCCACCTTCACCATGATAGTTCTTTGGGACGTTTGGAACACGCAGCTCTTTTTGACATTTTTTATCACAACGTGATTTATATACAATCATGAAACTACAAATGTCGCTTAATATCAAATCCACGCCCGTCCATTTATCACTTATAAATTCCCCTTTGGTGATAATTCCCCATCGGGGATATTCCCGAGGCAACGTGGATTTGATATTAAGCGACATTTGTAGCTTCATGATTGTATATAAATCATGGTGTGATAAAAAATGTCATATATATATATATATATATATATATATATATATATATATATATATATATATATATATATATATATATATATATATATATATATATATATATATATATATATATATATATATATATATAGATGTTATGCAGTGAATAAGTATGAGATTCACTGATCGGGATTGTGAAGAGAGAGAGAGAGAGAGACACGATGTTGATAGTTTAAAATGATGAGTCATGGGACCAAGTAAATTGAAGACTAACCATAACAAACCTCCAAGATGTGAGAAAGGAAGGAGGAGTTAGAGGATAGACTAAGAAGTGAAAAGGTCAGCAAAATTGACCTGATTTGTCCTTGCCAAAAGTGGGAGTTAAGATTGAACCATTAAGAGTAAAGTAGACGTCCTCAAGGAGGCGGAGTTTTGTTCAACATAGGTCCAGAGTTCATTCTGATCAATTTTTAGGGAGAGTTACTTGAAACCCAAATTGGGTAGGATTGTGTCACTCGCTCCTCTCCTAACATCAAGAAATTTCTAAGTCCAGGGTGGCTGGCCGTGTGATATAGTAGAGTTAGAATAAAACTTATGAAAAACCGTGCCCGGAGAATACTTACCCCCTCCTGAAAAATAAAGAAAAATATTAATAGACAATTTCAACCTAACTTACCGAGTCCCCTGCGTTACTGTCAAGTGAAGTCTACAGACACGGTCGTTCATATGTGGTGCAACGCAAAACAAAGAAAACTAAACCCCATAACATATAATTTGGTGGCAGCGGTGGGATGTTGAAAGGCTAAAGGAAAGAGTGGCACAACTTGAAAATTGGGCTTCTGAGCAGGGTACTGTCTATAATAAAGTAATAGGAAATGTCAATCAAAATCAGAAAATGATCACAGTGCTGAAAGAATTTGTGAATAGTGCCCTCCATAATGTTTCATCAGAAATTGCTAGAATCCATCAAACAGAAATGATGGAGCAACTGCTCATAGAAACAAGTAATTTCCTTCTGGAATACAAGGAATTACTCAATGCAATCATGATGGCAGGTAAAAACCTGCTGTCGCCTTTTCTGATAACCCCTAGTGAAATTGAAGCCATTATTCAGAAATGTGTTGTGAACAATCACTTGAAGCCACTAGTAGAAAGTATAGTGGACTATTATGGCCTGATAACAGTGAAAGTGATAGCCAATCAAATCATACTAGTGATCCCTTTCAACAATCCAGACGTCAACTCATTGATGTCAGTCTATCCATTCCCAATGGTAGTAGATAATAAGTCCATTGTACTAGAAGGAACAGTTCGACACTTTGCCTTGCAGCATGATTCTTTCCTAGTGACTGAAATTCCCGAACATAAATTCAGGGAATGTGTCATGCTTAGTGATGGTGTATATGTTTGTAACATTGTGAATTTCTATGAACCATTGAGTGCTCTTCATTGCCTAGATGATCTTGTAAACAACAAGAATGGTAAGAACCATTGTAAATATATACCGTTTACAGAAACTTTCAAGGCTCAAATCATTGATGATGAAATTTTTGTGTTCTCAGCAAACAGATTGAATGCTAAGATTGACTGTAAGTCAAACAAAACAGAAGTAGTTTTCATTAACGTACACTCATTTTCATCTGCTTGTGAACTGGTCATTTTACATAATTTGTATTACAAACCTACAGTCTTCACGACATACAGTTTGAATTTCAGTAAAAGTGTACATCAGTTTGCAGTTATTAATGAATTTCAACTTTCAGAACTGGAATTGGAGACATTCACAAAGCTAGAAGAGGTTCATACTTTCTTTCATACATATAAGACCGAGATTTCTCCTATTATGTCATTCTTTTGATACTGTTTGCTTTCATTTCTTTTATAATTGTCAGGAAATTAATATTGAATAAGCTTACCTTAATCAAAGACATGATGGACAGAATCCTTCCTAGAGAGTGATAGCGTTTACCATTGACTTGCACTTGAACATTTGATGATTGATTTTTTTATTTTTCAATTTATGATTGATAACCAGAGAGTGTTAGGCATTTGATATATTTACTTTGCCATAATTTTCTGCATTTAGTTTGAGTATTTGATATATAATTCATGCTTATATTGTTTGTGTTAGCACTATGATGCATTATAATATTTCTTGCATTTATTGCTTGTTAATAGAAATCATTGACATTGAAGTAATTGACATTGAAGTCAAGTTGAGTTGGTTATCTACTTGCATTGTAGTCAATGCTGGTAGGTGACCGAGTGATGTTATGCAGTGAATAAGTATGAGATTCACTGATCGGGATTGTGAAGAGAGAGAGAGAGAGAGACACGATGTTGATAGTTTAAAATGATGAGTCATGGGACCAAGTAAATTGAAGACTAACCATAACAAACCTCCAAGATGTGAGAAAGGAAGGAGGAGTTAGAGGATAGACTAAGAAGTGAAAAGGTCAGCAAAATTGACCTGATTTGTCCTTGCCAAAAGTGGGAGTTAAGATTGAACCATTAAGAGTAAAGTAGACGTCCTCAAGGAGGCGGAGTTTTGTTCAACATAGGTCCAGAGTTCATTCTGATCAATTTTTAGGGAGAGTTACTTGAAACCCAAATTGGGTAGGATTGTGTCACTCGCTCCTCTCCTAACATCAAGAAATTTCTAAGTCCAGGGTGGCTGGCCGTGTGATATAGTAGAGTTAGAATAAAACTTATGAAAAACCGTGCCCGGAGAATACTTACCCCCTCCTGAAAAATAAAGAAAAATATTAATAGACAATTTCAACCTAACTTACCGAGTCCCCTGCGTTACTGTCAAGTGAAGTCTACAGACACGGTCGTTCATATGTGGTGCAACGCAAAACAAAGAAAAACTAAACCCCATAACATATATATATATATATATATATATATATATATATATATATATATATATATATATATATATATATATATAGGGAGAGAGAGAGAGAGAGAGAGTGAGAGATTTTTTTCACTTGTCACTTCAGAAGCAAAATGAGAATGAGTCTTCCTGCAGACGAAAGGGTATGACCAAGCGGCAATGGCCCCGGGTGCTTGGGATCCCTTGTTTCTGGGACTGGAGGATCTGAAAGAGTTTCTTTGTCCTTTGCTTTAGATTCCTGGTCATCTTTTCTGTTTGTTATTAAAAAGAAAATAAAATAATTTCACAGTGTGATTATTGTTTTCCAATCAGTAAGTCTTGCTGTGTTATTGCTATGTCATTTCTTCACTTCTCTCTCTCTTATTTTTAGATAAAACGAATTTTCATCCATTTGTAACTCGCTAAATGTTAATGCTCTCTCTGACGTAAAGACGATGAACAATGCTTGGCTGTGTTATTTTTATTTCTTAACTTGGCTTTTGAGACTTCGCTCAATATGAACGCTTTCTCTGGCATAAAGACGATGAACATGCACCGCTTTTCAATTCTTGTCCTCAAACCTAAATCTTTTCTTTTTTTACACAAAAAAGTCGAAAGTTCGAAACAGGAGAGAGAGTCGTCTATCTCTCCTTCTTCCCTTCTTCATTATTCAGGACAAAGGAAGGGGAAAGTATGGTTAATATGGGAACCTTCATCCACCCGTTGTCGTTTGATATCTCTCCCTCTCAGCTCTTTTAGAGTCAGTATTTTTGGTCCCACGAGAAGTGACACAACTATTTTCGTCTCTTCCGACGAAGCGGAAGCACAAAAGGCACCACTAGCACACGTCACCTCAGAATCCTGCATCGTTATGCAGCTGCCAAGGCTCTTGGGGTCCTTTTGTGTAGCTTCTCGGAAGGAAGAGGGTTCAGGAAGCAGACGGAAGTACGCACCTAAAAATAACCTTTGAAAATGCATTTTATGGTGTTTGTGCTCAAAAAAAAAAAAAAAGAAAGTGTTGATTATAGATTAAAAAACAAAGGCACAAACGAGTAATTTCATCGTACTGACTTCCAGCAAGAGAGCAAAGTAATAGCAACGTTCTTTCTTAAATATATTTTGCTTTTGCTAATGTTCTTATTGGTTTTATTTGGATCACAGTTCTTGCCAGATGCCTTGGTCACTTAGAAGTTAGTCTGTGTCAGCCATTGGTGCCTGACGAAAGAAAACGAAAATTTTTCAGTTCTAAGATCTCTGTAAAAGTGGTCTTTTATTTACTCAGTTACCAGAGGCAGCCTCAAAATTAAATGCACTTGAAGAATTAGAGGTACAGTCTTTATTTGAAACTAAAGTGGATAGAAATTTCATAAAACATAGTAATGTATCAGCCTCCAATCTTTGAGTGGGGAAACCTACTCTTTATTTCATACAATTTGACACAATCACCATTAGAGTACATAAGAAAACTCAGTTATGAAAACAATTTCCTTTTTTAAAGGAACACTTGGGTGTCTATTGTTAAATGGATCCCCAAAACCTGGCTTCATTTTTATCAAGCTCATATGGAGCAGACTGCGCAACAATCTGTCTGCTTATTTTCCTTTGCAAAACCAGCGCTTTTGAAAAAAAAAAAAAAAAAAAAAATATTATCCACAACTGTTCGATTCAGCCTTACGCTAACAATAGCTCTGTGCCCACACAGGTTCTTGCTCAGAGAAGCAGGCTGTCCACACTATGCCTCGTGATATTTAATATCTTTAATAATACAAAGAAAATTTCGCCAAAAGACATGATGAATAAGACAGTTTTTCCTAATTTCTCCTTAACTGTACCCTCGAAGAATAAAGAACTATTATGAATCAGAAGTCATAGTCTTTGTTTCTGCGAACGAAATGGAATCTGTCACTTCATCAAAGCTTATTTCAGTAACTGTAGCACAAAGTTCCACACTAAGGAAGACCCATTTTGAGTTTCTGCCTTATTGGAATGAATTCAAGAATTGCAATGCCCATTTGTCAGTCACTCTCAGAGCAGACACACACTAGACAGAGATGAGATCTCTAAAGGCTGAGAGAATAATGAACTAGGAAGTCGTCATATACGCGTGTACTTATGAATGAATTTGTTCAAAGAAAGACGGCGGAGAGAAAATGACCCAAAATCTCGGCACAGGGAGTACACAACAGAACCAATTTCTAGACCCAAATCTTATTAAACATATGAATGAAGCGTCAGGCCTTATTTTATAAGAACCTCAACACATAAAGAGATCTGTCTGTGCAGTCAGTAGATCCTAAGGCCATCTGAATACATCAACATCCTTCTCAGCGACAATGAGATGCAGAAGGACACCTGAAAGGGCCACCCAGGAAGTGAGTGTCCGAGATATAATTGTTCATCTCGTGTGGGGATTATAGCGACCGTCACTGTATGTGCTCTGCGTGGATGCCCTGTTAGGGCGTTGCCTTCTGTATCCGATCTTTCCCTAATCACTCAAAATTTATAACACCTATCAATGATATCTGAGTTGTTCTAAAATTCAAGGCTTCAAATGTGGAAAAAGTTTAACCTGCAAAAGACTTTTTTCACCTCTCGTTAAGAATCCTCTTCGAAATTTTATTTTTACTTTAGGCGAAAGGTCAGAAAAAGTCACGACTATTTCGAAAAATGTCAAGGTAAAGTGAAAAGCTCTTTGAACAGACAGACGTCCATAAGTTCCAGGATAATTTCCAGTGAATAAGATCTGTTGCCTTTCGGAATCTGTCCCTCTTGATCAATGATGTAAGCAATACGTCATTACAAGACTTTCGAGTTCTTAATTATCTTTCACTTTTCTGTACAACACAACCTACTTCTCTAGACACTGTTAAGATCCCCCTCCCCCCCCCCCCCTCTCTCTCTCTCTCTCTCTCTCTCTCTCTCTCTCTCTCTCTCTCTCTCTCTCTCTCTCTCTCTCTCCTCTTCAGCACATACTCCAGACTAATTGCTAGTGTTTACACCTTTGTGCTTTTAGACCTTGAGAGTACGACTGAAGAAGCAGAGAGAGGCTGAGATGAGCAGGTGGAGAGTTCTGGAGTTTTCATTATTCAGGTATAAGACCTTGCAGCTCTCCCCCTTTATTGGAATACTTTTATTACGTATCAAAATTATTGTATTGTGGCCACATAAAACAAATTATATTGTTTTCATATATTTGACAAAATATTGAATTCTATATCTGAAGGACTACAGAAAAAAAATGAGACAATAAAACAAAAGATTCGAAAGCTAACCAAAGGCAT
The DNA here is from genome assembly GCA_039081455.1 of Macrobrachium rosenbergii. Taxonomy (NCBI): domain Eukaryota; kingdom Metazoa; phylum Arthropoda; class Malacostraca; order Decapoda; family Palaemonidae; genus Macrobrachium; species Macrobrachium rosenbergii. The sequence continues at coordinate 26,059,819 of JANJGK010000042.1, forward strand.
GGAAAATTTTTAGACATCAAGATCCTTTGTTTAATCTCCATTTTTCCTGTAATAACAAAGCCACATCAATCTCTCTAGTCACAGAGTTTTTACGATTTCCAAAGTCAGTTAAAAAATAAACGCAAAAATGTTACTCGGCACAATTTCGTCCAACCTTTGATCACTCAAGCGCATCTGTTTCAATACAATTGACTGAGAAAAAGTAGTGTGACAAAAAAGTCTTTTTGAAATTCATAAAAATTCCTTTTCGACGCCTTTTGTTGACTTGATGAAAGTGCAGTATGCTTTTCACTTTCCCTTACAGTAGTTATCCTTTCCGTTATGTCAAAAATAAACGGGAACAGTCAAAGAATACATTTCAGATATTGGCACTCTAACAGTGTCCGATTGTCCTTCATTCGCACGAGAGGGGTCAAATGCACAATTATTCTCTTATATCAAAGCTCGACATATAAACGTCAAAAAGTGTGCGAATATGTTGCTACCAAAAATATTTTCCGTAATATTAGAACCATATTCTAAGGCAGAAATCAAAAGATTTTCCAAAAAACAAAGTACCCTAGTTTGTATCATAATATCTAACATCGAAATTCTGTAGTTCTCGGAAAGTCTTTGAGATTTATCTTCTTACTGAACCATAAACTTTGAACAGGCATTCCGAACTCTCTTCATTACCCTCTCTTTCTTGTTATCGTCCCCCCAGTAAGTCAATCTAGATCCCGTAAGAGTCTTTAGTTGTGGTAATCATTTTGATTGGCTTCTCTGGAAAATATATTCCAGGCGTTCTTTATCAAGAAATTGATCTGCCTACTCCTGTCTGTCTATCTCAACTCTATTTCATTTTTTCGGTTATTTTTTGGACCTCTATTCGCAAGAGAACTGATCTGTGTAATCGAACTATTTAAATTTTATTTATGACTGTAAACAAGAAGTGGTAACCATACGATGCAAGAAGAGAGAAAGATTAAAAGGAGAAAGAGTAAAAGGGTGAGAACCAATGAAGAAAAACAAAGGCTAGGTAAGAGGGACAGACAGACAGACACAGAGGCAGGCAGACAGACAGACAGACAGACATTTTGGGGGAGAAAGGACAAAGCATCATGAGAGCATTACTTCGTCATACTTATCGAGTGCACCATCATCTTCATTGCTAACACTAATTGCATCATATTGTCTATTATGGTTTGAAATATCATTTACTTGGCAGAGAACCTTAGGGGAGCCGCCATCTTTTCCTACTAATTCTGAGGATTAAGGGTCGAATTAGTATTGTATTTGGTAAAACATGATGGCCGATTCATTTTCAGTACTTTATTAGCATATGCAGGTACACTTCAAAAGTTTTTTTCGCAAAGCATTATAACTTGAAATGTTTTCAGTATAAAAGTGTTCGTCTATGCGCGTGAGTGTGGAACCATGGATTAACAGATATTGTAAGAGTTACGATGCAGATATTTATTGTCAATTTCCGGAAAAAAATTCAGTATTAAAGGAACACAAAATTTTCTGGACAAAAATTCACTTGTTTATTCGTTCCTGATTTTAGATATAAGTGACATCACAGGAATCAGACACGCTGTGGTATGGAAAGTGGTCTTCAATTTCTAAGAGAGAGAGAGAGAGAGAGAGAGAGAGAGAGAGAGAGAGAGAGAGAGAGAGAGAGAGTTAAAAAAGTGAATTTATCATCTAACGGAATACTGAAGGACAGAAAGCTTGGAAAACAAAAAGTCTGTTCAAAAAGATCATAAGAAAAAATGTTTGCAAATCGATAAAGACTCAAACCTTGAAGGAAGATGCCGAGCGCTTCTTCTTCTTCCCCGAAATCAAAAGTCCATCAGCTTTCCTCATCTCAGCTTGAGAGATCTTCCGTGACTAATTAAGGTATCAGAACTCCTCACCTGCTCTTCTCAGCCTTCTCTCAGCTTGTACCGCTGCTCACTCCAGACCTGAAATAAACAACTTTCTAAAACACAAGCATTTGCTTAGAAGTATTCTAAGGAAGCAGAGGATGTGCTTTGGGAGCTGTAATGCACAAACAGACAGGCAAGCAAAGAGAAAGAAGAAAGCACAGTGAAAAGGAAAAAAGGAAATGCCTGTGGAACTGAAGGAACTAGAAAGCATTGCTACAGGGGAAAGGAGTAGATAGATAATGTTGACATACATACACACACGCAGAGAGAGAGAGAGAGAGAGAGAGAGAGAGAGAGACAGACAGAGAGAGAGAGAGAGAGAGAGAGCGAGAGAGAGAGCTAATGGGTATCCAAGGCGAAATCCTGACAAATGTATCGAGAAATCAGTTGCGTCGCACAAAAGGACAGAAAGGAAATTACAGCCTCTAATGAGTAACCACCTTCTCCTCGGAAGTCTCTTAAGGACACACAGCTTCCATTTGCAGGTCATTAGAAAGAGAGGCTCTGGTGCAGAATAGGGTCCTTTTCCAGTAAGATTCCTAGGACATATTAACGTCTTGTTCTTCATATCAAATAACTGCTCATTTTTTTAAAGTGAGATATTTTCGAGTTTGCATTCTTTATGGTTGAAGCATCAATCAGGTAGTTATCAGTAATCATTAAGTAACAACAGTAAAATAGAAGAACCTGGCATTAACAGAGCAAAAATGGAACATCCTAAGGAATACCTTTTATCTCTCTCTCTCTCTCTCTCTCTCTCTCTCTCTCTCTCTCTCTCTCTCTCTCTCTCTCTCTCTCCTCCCTCTCTCTCTCTCTCTCTCTCTCTCTCTCTCTCTCTCTCTCTGTGTGTGTGTGTGTGTATGTATTCGAAAATATAACAATAGGTCTAGATTCGCGCAAACATTTCGGACGTGACCACTAAGAAAAGACAAGAGCAGGACATAAAACTTGACGCAGAGTTGGAGGAACTTTGAAAACTTCATCGAGGGGGACTGGTGCCAGGGCGCTTCGTTATAATGATAATTCAGATGCTTACGTGCTTATTACAAGTGCCATTTTTCATAATTATTAACTAAACTCTCCGCATTTCCAAGTAATTTGAACTAAGTTTTAGGTGATACGACTGTCTGTTTAGGAGATTAGATCTGCCGATGAATTTGTCGAGTAAAAGGTCCTCATATTTTACCCTATATTACTCTGTTACTATTACTGCTGATCTTTATTATTATTGTCTCTGTTATTAAAACGACCACTGTTATGAGAGTCTAGGTGTTGCTTGTTGCTTTTCCCAGGTAAAATGTGTTTTTGCTCGTAAGAACAGCACTGGTCGACACATTCGTCAAAGGCATCTTTCGTAAATGACCCAGAACATTTTACGAAGACAGAAAACAGAAATATGTGAACCCAGCATTTTCCGGCAACTGCCTTTAGCACTTGCATCTATGCGCTATTGTGTTTCCTCTTGCTGCGCTTCCCTATGAACCTGAAAAAAAAATACCCCTACAAAGTGAAAACGGGACAGTTGGAATTGACAACCTTAAAAACTTCAGAGAAAGCCGACTCGCGGTAAAAATGTTTCTTCAAGTCCATATAGGGAGGTTTAAATCTTGAATTCTATATATAAGCCTGAGAGTACTTAAAATGTACTCCTAATAAACTTTCTTGCCGGTCTATACTGAAATGCAACTCCTTGTTCTTTGGCCAGTCCTGGATCATCTCGATGGCTTCTGGGCCATGGCCATCGACTTGTGCGGATTTGGCAGTTACCTAGACCTGCAGACTCTACGTATGTTAACTTTGGGATACGTTTTTCCATAGACTGAAATGCATTTCTAAATAAAGCTTATGATTTTTATTTCAGTTGTAATAGATCGATAAGTGTCGTGAAAGTTGATGATAATTATCGTTGAAACTTTTTCCAGTGTCTCGAGATCACCCCTCCCTCCCCGCCATTGCTTCTTATGATCCCCATAGATGGGATGGCCTCAGTGCCGCCTTGTAAAGATGGAATCCATTCATTAAGAAAGAGGACTTACAAATTCTGAAAAACCTAAGCAAAAATTAAAATATAATTCCCTCAATCTTTTCTGACTGAAAAAGAAGAGAAACTGTATGAAGAGGTGCAGTATTTCTCTTTGATGGCATCTTAATTAACTTTCGTGTCGCTTTAATTAAGATAATCTATTCATGACATTTAGCCAACAAATGAAACATTGTCTTTTTAATTAGAGAAAAGGGAGATTGTACAAATATCCAGCAATAATTCTCATCTGCTTCAGTTCCCTCACAAGTGATATATTATGTGTTGGTGGAAAGGATGATGTAGCTTTCCAAATTGTATTATCAGCGTCTGACTCAAAGGAATATTAAATATTTTTATTTTGGTTTTAGGAAATGTCATTTACTTTTCCTCAACTACTTTTCATCAACCTTGCACGAGTTATGTTAATATTATAAAGTTCTTTAAGATTAACCGCACTGGATTTCAGTGTACCTATAAATAAACAAGCTTCCGGTAACAAGGGAATTGGTATTCTAGTATGCAGAACTGCGAACTAGTTAAATACTTTTAGACAATGTAAAATGATTAGAAAGTACAGAAATAAGTGACAAATTTCATATGATGTTTGGTAAACAAAAGTATGAAATGTATTTGTGTTATTTAGTGAAAAAATTTTAACATTGACTTCAGTATCTAGACTCTGAAGGCCCAACACAGTTGAACACAAAAATTGCTTTGATTCCACCTTCAATAGTTTTCCTTAAGAGGAAAACTATTATGTATAAATTACGACCTTACTAGAAGAGATATTCTCACAACAAAGAATCTGGGAAAGGATTTGATCTCTCCACCCCAAAACATCTACACAAATAAAACAAGAAATTACACTTGACAGATAAAGTAAAATTTCAAAAACTTTATCATTTCTTTGGTAGAAGAAAGATTGTTTGGCGTAGAAAAGTCAGTCAGCAAGTAGTTTTGCCTTTTGAGGAGGATTGTATGTATCAAGTTCTACTCAATTTTGCATTTGGTCAATATCCATTTAGAAACAGAAAACGAGACCTATAACATGCCATTGAAAACGTTGGTAATCAACGAAAGAAGTCAAGGGACCTGTGTTTTCTATACTTTCATTTGACTCTGAGAGGAGAGAACGAGTTATTTTCCTTCGATCAGCACCTCTCTCTCTCTCTCTCTCTCTCTCTCTCTCTCTCTCTCTCTCTCTCTCTCTCTCTCTCTCTCTCTCTCTCTCTCTCTCTCTCTCTCTCATATCCATGATAACATAATCATTTTTCATCCATCTTTATCTCAAAATCAAGCGTAGAACCAACAAGTAATATAGAGCCCTCCTACTTTTGCTTTATACTAAGGCTCCGTTGACCTTGATCTTCATTCTTTCAATTCTAATCACACATTGATATTTTCATTCTTCTACAAGTTTCTATTCTGAGTGTGTCATCAGTTGAGGTGTACAGTAAATATCATTGCCTTGGAGTGATTCCAAAAATCATGTATAGCGATAATGCTTTTAATTTTTCACATTCTTTTGGTGAGGCCGATTCCACCGGCAGTTCTCCTCGACCTACAGATGGTATCTTAGGCTCTCGACCACAATACTTCACAATATCTCCGTACACATTAAAAATGTCACAATTAGTATCGTCTAGATTAAAGGTCAAATACTTATCATGAGAAGTTTCAAATATTCCTGGTCGTATTTCATATACATTTCTGGCCAATTTCCCTTTGCTCCGTGTTAGAGCATAGGGTTCAAGTATAATCACACTAGGTGGTCTCCTAGCCTTTTCCAAACACCGGTTGTCAGAGAAGGGTGCGGAGGTTGTCATCTGTGCAAAAAGGTTATCATTAAGGGGCGCAGAGGTACTAGAAACACTTTATTGCTACTCCTAAATTCGAATTATAAGAAAAAAAATTAAGTAAACCAGAAAATCTTAAAAACTATCATTAGCCTTTTATAGATTTTATTCTTCAACCAATGGCAACAGTAAAGAGCCGACTCTCAATTATCCGCCCCCTACCCTACCCCACAGGGGGATGGCACAACACAATCATGGGACTGAGAGTATTGCAAGAATACAATCATCCACACCCTAATCATGATATGGGCAAACCTTACAGAATGACGAGAGTCCTATCCCCAGAACCAGGCCACTCCTGGAATCCATGGCCCAGCTCTGCAGAATAGTTCCGCCCTTGCGCTATCAGTGTGATATCTCTTGGGCCCAAACATTACCGGGTAGTTGATGATCCTACCACAGTTCTCACTATTAGTTTCAGATATAACCACCAGTCCCAGCTATATCTTTTCCTAAGTATCAGGTCATACAAATTTTACCCACGAGACTTAATCCAATTTTATATGTAGCAATATAAAGGACTCTTGGACTTGAACCCGGGAACACATTCCAGGGGTTTAAGAGCCCCCTCACCACGCCAAGGAGGTCCTAAGAAGAGAGAGAGAGAGAGAGAGAGAGAGAGAGAGAGAGAGAGAGAGAGAGAGAGAGAGAGATGATGATGTTTTTATAAGAAAAACCTACTAATACTCCTTACCTCCATGACGTCAAAATCCTCTATTTCAAGAAAAAAATGACGGGTCTGTGACAGTTGGCATCGAGTACCCAGAACTAAAGTATTTTCATACTCAGCGGACCCTGTAATTTTCCTATTTTAAACTCGGTGCGCTGTAAAGGACTTCTAAGAATTATCCTGCATAAAACGCCTGACAATTTGCTTATTCAGCCAAAGTTTCGAGGAAAAATTTTGTCAGATTTGGAGACTTTTTCCGTCTGTTCCCTCTGATCTGTCGAAGAAGACTGACAGAGAAGAATGATGTTAAGTATTTTGGTTCATCCGGATTTCTTCGTATTCTGGGCTGTAGACACCATATTGTTTTACTTATTTTGAGTACAGAATAATAAAAAGAATTGTTTATTCCTGTTTGTCGATTTTAGAAATCAAATGGGACTTTTCTTTCGCTTTTCTTTTATGGTTCCAAAGCAGTGCTTTTGGACTGGTAAACAATTAAGCAAAAACCATTGCGGATGTTTGGGTTGGGCGGAAGAGTGATTGTTACCTTCCAAGTAACTGCAGGTTTTGACATCAGGAAAAGTCGAAGCTCCCCTTAACCAATGAAGTGAAGTGTTCCTTTCTCACCAGCTGACTACGCTGGAGAATGAGTTTATACCGGCATATATATAGCCGACTTAATCTAACAAAGCCTTACCTTTTGTATCTCCTCTTTTTTTTTGGGGGGGGGGGGGGCTGGGCGGGGGGATTTCGGTGACTTAAGACGAAATGTGAACTCACCGCTTTTTGTACTTTTGTTTTCGTAAAGTAAATGAGTATCCGACTGCGTCTGCACTCTTCAAGAATAGCAGTAATATAGAGTGGTGATTGAATGAAAGACACCGAAGAAGAGAAATACAAAATTAATTCTACTGACGCAGCCATAATTTTCAACGAAACCTTGTATTACCATCATTACCGTTAATACAGTATTACGGTAGTACTGTTAATAGTATTGGTAGTAATAGTTGTTGCCACACTAGCAGTACACATTTAGTTGCAAATCAGGTGCGAAAAAGTCTTCAAAAATGGTTGGTCATTTCCGTGGGAAGAGCATAAGGTACCATCAGATTTGGGTGTTACTCTTAAAAGAAAAGGGTAGATGAAGAAAAGGGAACAAGGATGCTGCTCGGGATCTTTTTGACAGTTACAGTTGAATAGGAGGCTTTCGCTGAAGAGGACTCCCTCCTTTTCCAGACAGCGGAAGCTACTGTCACATGAAACGAAAGGTTTCTAGCTAAGATTAATTCTGGCACTGAAATACAATTTATTCATCACATTATGTTTGAAAATCTCACTTTTTCTAAATCCTGAAACTTGTCCCTGGGCTACATTTATCCTCGGACAAAATTCAGTTCACTAACATATATTTGTTTTATTGCAACATCCTTATCACTATCCAGTTCTCGAAAAGTCTCATCAACGTAAGTTATCTGAGAGAGGATATAAGTCGAGCGGTCTTCTCTGGGATTTCCTCAAAAGGCGGACCTGTAGGGCCGTGAGGGCGTTCCCTAGTGAGACTGATGGTGACAATTCCTCACAAAGTTAGATCGTTATTGTTGTGGGAGGAAGGAATCGCTATTACAGAGCCCCGAGAAATGGAAACCTTATGTCGCAGGAGAGGAAGGGCTTTTGAAGTCTGTTTAGTTATCCGAAATTTCCTTTCGCTCTGCCGCTGCTCATTCATTTCTTCTCATCTCCCTCTTTTGTGATCGGTTTGTGCATTATTTTTATCTTAGCCATCTCTTACCTGTTTCTGCTGCAGACATGCTTCCAATCATTTTTTCAGAAGGTATTTCAAGTAATTTCAGTAATTTAGTCGACTTTTCGAAGCTAATAATAATAATAATAATAATAATAATAATAATAATAATAATAATAATAATAATAATAATAATAATAATAATAATAATAATATACCTGGAAGATTTCCTTTTCATTCTGAGAAGAGCCAGTTCAGAGCATGGCGTATCCCATTTATGTAAAATCTATTACGACAGAAGAAAATTGCCAGAGTAATATCACAATAGGTAATACATAATTAGTCTATTTATGCATTGTGATTTTGTTCTGATGCATTTCTTAATAGGCATCAGTGTAAAATAGACACGGGAAGGCGATCTCGGCTTCGGTTACTACAGAAAGCGGATCTCTACTTATAGAAATTATCAATATAGGTTTTCAGTGTTGATTTTATCGAGGTAATTAACAATTATATTAATAATTATCATAAATTCTGATCAGAAATTGATGTTGTAGGGGATTTATTGTTTTAGGTTAATCATAAGTCTGACAACGCCGGGAAGAAAACCTGGAGCGGTCAGGTGAAAAATGCGCATTAACTCTTAAAGGACTTGAAGGAAACCCGGATGGAACCACTAACAACGAAAATTTAATTTGTGACGTCTGTTTGTATGTCTGTCACGAGGTAGGGTTTGATTTTGAGTTATAAGCTTCCTGGGGTCACATAGGGGCCACGTGCCAAATTTTGTCCGGGTCTGTCAAGAATTTCTGATTTCTATGGCTCACAAGCATAAAAACATTCACTTATATATATATATATATATATATATATATATATATATATATATATATATATATATATATATATATATATATATATATATATATATATATATATATATATATATGATCATGAAGCTACAAATATCGCTTAATATCAAATCCACGCTACCTCGGGAATATCCCCGATGGGGAATTATCACCGAAGGGGAATTTATAAGTGATAAATGGACGGGCACTGCCGAGTCTCGATCCCACGACACACAGACGTGCATCCAGCGAATCCAGTATCACCGAAGGGGAATTTATAAGTGCTAAATGGACGGGCACTGCCGAGTCTCGATCCCACGACACACAGACGCGCATCCAGCTGGATGCGCGTCTGTGTGTCGTGGGATCGAGACTCGGCAGTGCCCGTCCATTTATCACTTATAAATTACCCTTCGGTGATAATTCCCCATCAGGGATATTCCCGAGGTAGCGTGGATTTGATATTAAGCGATATTTGTAGCTTCATGATCGTATATAAATCACGGTGTGATAAAAAAATGTAATATATATATATGTATGTATATGTATATGTATATGTATGTATATATATATATATATATATATATATATATATATATATATATATATATATATATATATATATATATATATATATATATATATATATATATATAGATATAGAGAGAGAGAGAGAGAGAGAGAGAGAGAGAGAGAGAGAGAGAGAGAGAGAGAGAGATTCATCATTTGGCTCAGAATGAAGATATGGTTCTTCAAGATTATGACGATACGAGCACAATGTGTTCGATAGAATGGATTTGTGAAGGCTTGTTTTGTTTTTCAGAGACTTCACCGCAACAGAGCCTATGAAATGACCAAGACTATGAAGAACACATGAACAGGAAGAAGGCCACCGAGAACATGTTGTAAAGATAAAGTAGAAGTCATCCTTTTGTAAGGCACAAGGCTTGGTATTTATACTCATTATTTTGGTTTTTTGACATATTTACTCATAAGAATATTTATTTAAATGTGTGTATAGAAGTCTTATTGTGAGTATTAGTCTGGTATAAACCCAGTGTTTCAGTTTACTTTTGGGAACTCTGACTGTTACAGTTTTGCCACTTGAAATCGAATGACTTGTTGAAATGACCATTTAGATTAATTACCAATCTCCGACCAATGTAGCGTCGCGTGTAAATTCCCATTTGGAATCTTAAAAACTATAACTCATGAGTTCTGATGGCGAGTAAGCTTCGTGTGAAGAATATATATATATATATATATATATATATATATATATATATATATATATATATATATATATATATATATATATATATATATATATATATATATATATATATATATATATATATATATATATATATATATATATACATATATATATATATATATATATATATATATATATATATATATATATATATATATATATATATATATATATATATATATATATATATATATATATATATCTATATATATATATATATATATATATATATATATATATATATATATATATATATATATATATATATATATATATATATATATATATATATATATATATATATATATATATATATAGCAAGAAGGCACTAAAGCAGACAGCTTGGTACATGGTTTTCCTTTATTCAGGGCGGCCTACGTTTCGAGATCCTTGTCTCATCCTCAAGGCTAAAAATACAAAGTAAAATATACAAATACAGCAAGAAGATTTAGGATATATGTACAAATAAAATATGATAAAGTAAAACATCAGTAAAAAAGGTAAACCTAAAATAAAATTGTTAAAAAAAAAAAAAGAGAGAAAGAAATAGAAAATTTTTAACTAACAGACCTTATTCCTCGAAGTTCAGTTGCTGTATGAAAAACAATAAACATAAGGTGGGGTGTGGTTTAAGCTATATACAGGGGCGTGGACGAGGAATGATTGTTCAAAGAGGGAACAAGCTTTTTGATCGCTAACGATTCAAGAATAGGGAGGTGGTGTTCGTGTTGACTAGTTAGTATAATCTTAAAATCATTATAGTTTATTTTACTTTTGCATAGTTTTATGTGGTTTCTAATATTGGATG
>JANJGK010000042.1:26071053-26123553 GCA_039081455.1 Macrobrachium rosenbergii
TATTTTGAATGTTTCTATTAGTTGTACTCGCAATCGTCGTGTTTCTAAGCCATACATGCTCAGGCTCTCTAGTCGTCTTTGGTAACCTAATTGCCTGATAGACAGAATTAACTTTGTGGCTCTTGCTTGTACCCGTTCTAATATATTTATATCCTTTGTCAGTGTTGGTGACCAAAACTGTACTGCATATTCAAGATGAGTTCTAACTATTGATGTGTAGATCTGCAGCACCGTTTCCTTGTTTCTGTATTTGAACTGTCTCTCTATGTATCCCAATAGTTTCTGTGCCTTCTTTTCAGTTTTTATGCACTGAGATGTGGATTTTAAGTCCTTGGTAATAATGAATCTAAGGCCCTCTTCTTGTTCTACACTATTTATATCATTCCCAAGTAGCATATAGTTGGCATGAGGGTTGTTCCTATTTGTAACATTTTACACTTATTTATCCAAGTTAAATGGCATTTGACATCTTTTTGACCACTCTCCTATTTTCCTTAGATCATTTCTTAAACTTTCCACTGTATCTGGTCCTGATGCATTTGCACCTAGTTTGGTGTCATCTGCAAATTTGGCTATCCTGCCAGTTAAGCCTACATCAATGTCATTAATGTAAATCAAAAACAAGAGCGGGCCAAGAACAGAACCATGAGGAACTACACTTATCGCATCTGCCCATTATGATTCTTCACCGTTTATTACGACTCTCTGTTTTCTATTATAATTCCGGTCTTCGATCCAGTCTGCTGTTTCTCCTACAATGCCTACAGCTCTAACATTTGTCATTAGTTTCTTGTGTGGAACTTTGTCAAAGGCCTTTTGGAAATCTAAGTAGAGTATATATATTGCTCTACTACTGTCGTAAATACCAAGCATATTATGGAAAAAACTCCAAGAGGTTTGATAGGCAGGATCTGTTTTGTCTGAAGCCGTGATGACTGTTTAACAATAGGTTGTTTCTATCAATGTGATCCACAATTTGATCTGCAATTATGGACTCGAAAATCTTGCAAGGGTGACGTCAGACAGATTGGTCTATAATTTCCCCGATCTTCTCTTGGAATTTTTTTGTAAAATGGGGCCACATTACCCAGTTTTCATCCTTTTGGTGCCTTTCGTTGTTTTGCAGGTTTTCTGTAGAGTTTATATAGGTGAGGAGCTATATCCTCTTTTAACTCTATTTTCTCTTGGATGAATCCCACCCAGTCCAGGAGATTTGAACTTTAGTTTTTCTATTTTGTTTTTAACGTCTTCTTCTGTCAATATTATTTTGTGAAGCGGTTCAGCCCCTTCAATTTTTATAGCTGGTTCAGGGATCGAGGTAGTGTCTTCAATTGTGAAAACACTAGTAAAAAACTTATTCATTAACTCTGCTTTTTCCTAGTCTGAGTTCACGAGGTTTCCTCTATTGTCACTTAAGGGACCTATGCTATTTTTTGTTGGCTTCCTACTATTAACATGCGCAAAGAATTCTTTTGGGTTTTCCTTACAAACTGATGCAACTCTCTTATCCTCATTTATCTTTGCATTTCTTACTAATTTGTCCAACATTCTGCAGAGTTCTTTATGCCTGCTTGCTTCTTCTGGTGTTGGGTTGGATTCATTGATTTGTGCGATCTGTCTCTTTCTCTCATTTTATTTTTTTATTTTTCTGTTGAACCACTTAGGCTGAGGGTTACTGCTTGTTAGTATTTGCTTTAATGGTATACATCTGGAGCGTTTTCTGTGTATTCTTCCAGAGAGAGAGAGAGAGAGAGAGAGAGAGAGAGAGAGAGAGAGAGAGAGAGAGAGAGAGAGAGAATGTTTTCATGACTACTGAGAGAGAGAGTTCTTGCATACTGAGAGAGATATAGAAAGTGTCTCATGAATACCGTGAGAAAGAGAGAGGGATAGAAAGTATCTCATGAATAATGAGAGAGAGAGAGAGAGAGAGAGAGAGAGAGAGAGAGAGAGAGAGAGAGAGAGAGAGAGAGAGTTTAGTTCCTGAACTCGATTTCATATTACCGAGGTAACTCTGGTAGTAAACTAACAAAATCTCTATAAAAATGGAAATGAAATAAAATATTAAATACCAGTAAAAATCAAGACTTTTCAGACACAATTATTTTGCTCAAGTATAAAAAAAAAAAAACTACAACTACCAAGTTGCGTGATCCTGAAATTCCTCAAAGGTTGTCGTTTTTCAGACATAAATGCTGATAAGATATACTGTAAATGCATCAGGATGATGCAGATTGTCAATCACTGAAAACCTTTAAACAAAAAGTTGTTGCTTTTCAGGCATACGAACAAATTTCAGAGACACACTAGTGGAAGTATGAAGCCAAAAAAGCTGATATGTTTGTAAATGGCACTGAATATAGAATTTTGGTCAAAGGCGAAGCGCTGAGACCCAAGAGGTCATTCATCGCTGAAAGGGAAGCTGACAGTAAAAGGGTTTAAAGGTGCACTATATGAAACACTTGTTAGGAGAGGGTTAAGGAAAGTAAGATGGAAGAAAGAGTATATGACCGGAGGTACAGTAAAAAGAATGAAGGCAGTTGCAGCTAGGGGCCGAAGAGACGCTGCAAAGGACCTTGTAATGTCTACAGTGCACCGCATGAGGAGCAGTGACGGCATTAACCCCTTACGGCGACGATTATAAAAGTGCTACTTTTACAAGAATCTCTCTCTCTCTCTCTCTCTCTCCACAAACCACAAACGAACAGTCAACGAGAATCCAAAATTATCGTAAAAAATTTCCAGAAAACGCCGCCTTTTTTTTCCGTCTTGGCTGTGTTAAGAACATTTTTGAATTCCCTCCGAGGACCCCCTTCCCTCCCCCCACCTCATACTTCCTCGGCCGATCAGTGTAGTGTTGTTAAAATATTCTGGTGGGTGTACAGCATGCTAATATACCCCATTTGATGTATAGGTCATATTTGTCAATAAATCGTTTGAAATTTGAAACTGAATTATCTCTAGAAGAACTGTATTTAACCCTCGAGAGATCTTCTCCGCACTAAAAGGACCTTTGTGACGCTCTTAGCCAGGACTAGCGGAGACTCGTTATCAGGGAGTTTTGATAAGCGGAAACGTAGTGCCTGACACGAGGCAAATAAAATAGAGATTAACATACATTCAAATGTTTGTTTGGGAATGGAAATGGTACATAATTCTATACACAAGTTACGGACAGAGTTCTGATAAATATAGCTGGAAAGCTGACATTTCATTGTCCAGAAGAATATTGCGAGGACATTACGCCATAATTTGTCGTCGGCGTTTCCAGACGATTCTTGTGTCGTTGGGCGTAATATGAAATTGGATTTGGAATTATAAATTCAAAGCAAAGGCCAAGCGCTAGAACCTATGAGGTTATTCAGCACTTAAAGGTTAACCGAGAGAAAAGAAGGTTTAAATGAGTAACAGAAGGAAAACCTCGCAGGTGCACTATGAAACAACTGTACGAGAAGGTGGAAAGTGTGATGGCAAAGAGAGAGAGAGAGAATACGAACGGAGGTACAGCAATAGGAAAGAAATGGGTTGTAGCTAGGGGCCGAAGAGAGACTGCAAAGAACCATAAGTAATGCCTACAACGCACCGCGCGAGGGACACTGCCTGCACTATCCCCCTACAAGGTCCCTCCTTGTATTTTTGGGGGCAGCATTGTTTGAAATAAAGGAGCTTCATGTTGCTGTCTGTCGGGCTTTTACAACGAGAAAATTCATGAGAAGGGAGGAGACAATTCCTCAACTGTGACAGATTGTACCGTCAATATCACTTCTATTGTGACAGCACAAGGTAAAGCGCCATCTACATCAATTCACTGTGAAAACAGTGAACAACTTTTGCTAATTTTAAACTGCCAATTATTCATCCTCAAGATTAGATTACGGCACCTTCCTTAAACCGTAAACCGAATTACCAGGTTCGCATCCATCACCGTCTACGCCATTACGAACACAATACTCGATAACAGACCAATTATCTATAAGTCAAATCAATTCTTGCTCATTCTGTATAGCCTACACACACAGTGACGCTTCCAGCAGACGTCTGATGTTTTCCTTTGCTCATTCAGACGTCAACTGGAGCAGATGAATTGAATTGAATTGAATATAATGGAATACAGAATTAGGCCAAAGGCCAAGCACTGGGACCTATGAGGAGAGGGTGGAAAGCAAGATGGAAGAGAATATGAAAGGATGTACAGTAGAAGGAACGATAGGAGTTGTAGCTAGGGCCAAAGGCTAGTTGCAAAGAACCATAAGTAATATCTACAGTGCACCACATGAGAAGCACTGACGACACTAACCCCCTACGGTGTGGAGCAGAAGAGTCGCGGCCACAAAGCGACAGATTTTCAATCCAAGTGGATTTCGTCCTCCAAACCAAAGGCAAATGTCGAGTAATGGTGGTTTCGGTGGTCTTCAAATGCAAACAGAATTTCTCTGAGGACATGCAAATATATATGGGTATACCTGACCGCTTTGTTCCTTTGCGTTTCTCAAGTTTTCAGAGACAGCAAATATATTTACGAGTTTCTTAAAAGTATTTAGTTTTTGGGTCCGTTTTCTATAACGTGTGCTTGTGGACAAGTCAAACGGAGAGAGAGAGAGAGAGAGAGAGAAAAAAAAACTCCGTATGTTTGCACAGTATGTATGTACTACTGTGTAATGTCTTAAAAAAAAAGTTATTTCAAATTACCTCACGAGGGTACGTAGTATTAATAGCTAAAAGACGACTGCTTATTTAGACAAGTAGTTATAGGATAGGAAGTATCTCCTCAGAATTAGCGAAAAATTTGCAGGACCAATTCCCGATTTCTGTTATATGTGGTGAACAAAAATTGAGAGAATAGCCTCTCAGTAATAGACATCTTTTCCTTAAACTGAAGATGTTATGGCCAAAGCAACTCAATAGAAATGTCATTAACCTATCAATAAGGCACAGAAAAAACTCAATGGTACTTTTGCTTCACACTAAACGATATATACTCGTAAGCACGGTTGCAATGGATACAAGTTATAATCTAGTATTTAGTTTTACTGGCATACCATACATTACCTGCGATGACCCTCTTTAGCTACCTGTAGAAAAAGTGGTTTCCAAAACTTCTAAACCATTGCTGTGCTTTCCTGCTTCCTCCCAGGTGGTTTTCTTGACAGACTCCTCTACCACCACCGGACCTGCCGAGAGGCCTCAAGATCAGTATATTCCAGAAACTTTAATAATTTTGTTCCTAACTTAAAGTCTAAAACTCATCCAGTCATCGATGGGAGTCACATTATCTTTAAAATCATTCGGGGTCAAGGTTTTTAGTTCTACGTATAATGCATTAGGGTAGTTAGTGATCGTTAGTTTAGTTCTCTCAAACCTGCAGCGAAATCATTAACCACTGCCACGACGACGCTATTTTTGGGCAATTTATTTCTATCAGCTCTATTAAATTTATTACTTTACCTAATACTTTGAAGCATGTTAGGAGCAATTTAATTCTATCAAATACACTATATCCAGCAGATGTGATTATGCTATAAAGGATCATAAGTTCTGAATTTTACTTTCTCCAAAACTCCCCTCTGACTGGCCATAGTTTAACCAAAGTCATAAGCCTTCGAACTCTACGCACAAGGATATCTCTCGGGGTCCAACCATCCAGCACTTACCTCTGCCCTATTAAACTGTCTCAGCATATTTTCAAAAACCTGCATACTTGTCACCTACATACTTGTCTGGACAGGACAACCTATTCTAGTTTAATTTCATGGTACATAGAATTTGAATAAAGAATTTAGGTCATTGAAACTCCATTCTCAGTAAGCAAAGATATACCACAGGAATGTTTAACGGCCCTCCCCCCCCTTTTGCTGAATTAAATCACAGACTGTGTTGCCAGCTTATTAAACTTAATTTTCAAAACTAAACTGGAACATTTATACTTACACTTCCTTTTAATTAGAAGTTACCAGTAGTTACGGTCCCTTTTTACCAACCCAATCAAATTCATTAGGCTTACACAAGAAAATTGTCAGCAAGGGATTGTGTTTTAATGAACTAAAACAAATGTTACGTACATTTAAGAACAAATTTCACAATTCCATGAATCATCTCAACTTTCTAAGAAAACCTGAAGTGTTCAACCAAAGCATTACACCATTCCTAGTCAAAACGTTCAATATGAAAACTCCATTAAATTGATTTTTATTCATAAACACATTAGGATCAGGTAGTGATTAAGAATACGTTGCTAGTTCTGCAGATTTAAGTTTTCTATTAAAGTCATATTACATCAAAAAACGCACACTGAAGAAAACAGCATTCCTCCCCCAATGACAATCTTCATATTAAGGTTTGACAGCACTGAGTAGGCTTCAACATTATTTTCTCAAAACAGCCAAGTTCTCAAGTTACTCAAGTTGCCTCCCTGTACCACACCGCTGAGAGCTCTATACACGTTGAAAACACCTGTCAAATCACACCAAAACCAAAGGTTAAGACTTTAAATTCAACTTACGAATAAATTAAGATTTTATATTACAGGAAATAAGTTATATAAAACTCCTATGCCACAACAAAGCTGAAAAACTTGTATGCTGTAGTAGCCACCATCCAAGCTAAACTTTAGACCTGTTTATGTCACTATCGAAAGTAAAACTGCCGCAGAACAAGATATATCTTAGAATTTGCACACAGCAGCCACCTCAGTCTCACGTATAGAACCCTAAGTAAAGAAAGCTTTCAGTATATTCCGTCTAATATAAACTACCACCACTACAAATCAAAGTAAATTTGTGCGAAACTGAATATGCCCATTCCCAATCACAATGCATCTGCTGTAAGTCAGAAGCCATATACACAAGTTTAATCATCAACGGGGGTAAATTATTTGCAGTGCTTGCAGCCGCCTCTTATTTTAAGGATTACTTACATTAAACAGACTACAGAGATTTCCAGTTACTATAAGGACAGTTTTGATGACCTTAAAACCAAAAAATTTTACTATACAAATACAACATTTAATATTCCTACATTACACTAAGCTTGAACCTATTTGAAAATCTCATAACTATGAATAAACTGACAAAAATCAATATTTATGCTCCAAGTTACTTCATATCAGTTGAGATTAATCTCAGAACTTCACATTGAAATACTTTAAAATCATTGCGATATTTCGCCAAGTAGACGAACGTTAAAAATTAAAACTTAAATTTCTGTACTAATCTAAGGAACTGGCATTTACACAAAACTATAATACCTGTATTGAACACCGTAATGCCGATTAATATTTAACTCCTGTCAAGTTAAAAAAAAAAAAAAAAATTACAAGCCCCCTCCTGGCGTACGGCAGACCGAAGTCTACCGTACGTCAGAAGGGCCTCCTCCCCCCACAGGGGCTCCGCCCCTGAGGGGGGAGGAATAGCTTGCGAAGTTATATTTGCAAAAATAAATCAGGAACATTAACTCACCTTTTGGAGCGATGAAATATACGTTACCAATGTCCGTGTGGATAGATTAAGTCTCACGGTCAAAAACTCTTGAGCAATATAGAAATTCAGCCAATCCTGAAAAGGAACAACTCCGTCGTAATAAAAGCTATAAACTTTGAAAAACTATCAATGTAAAAGCTTTAAGATACAGAGAACGATACAAATTACCATATGTAAAAACTATCCATTAAAATTTTAAAACTCACAAAATGGGAAAATAATTCCAATAACAGGCACCATGGGAATAAAGAAATAATTGCAATGTCAAAATTAAAGCCTTTTACATTGTACTATAGGAAAACTTAAAAGACTTAACAAGAAATACGTAGTACGTCAGGAAACCAATATTAAAGCGCCACGGAAGTTCCACCAAGATTCACCTCTCCTCGCAGACAAAAATAGCGTGAACACGGCCACACGCACAACGACACGAAGAGCTGGTGCAAAGGAACTTTCCCCATGAGTTCCAATACTGTTCTGAGGAGACTCCTCGCTTTTGGTCGGACGAAAACCCGAAGCTCCGATGCCAAGGACCCTAAGGCACAGCCCAGCCGGCAGACAAGAGCTCCGTCGTTTTCTAAGTACAATTGACACTTCGACTATTAACCACTGCTCAGCAGTTTAGCTTATCGAGACACTAATAATTATTTTCAGAACGCGCAAATTCTAATTATTAGGCTATGTTAACCGTTATTATTCGGTATGAAAAAGGACTGATGGCTTCGCTATTAATTGTTTTGAGTAATTCCGTAGCATACGATTTTATATGAACTTTTCATTATTGTTGTTAATGAACAAAAACGACAAAATGTTCAGCAGGAGAGATTTGCCTGAGATATCAGTTGATGTTTTCATTGTTGGTCTTATGCCAACACTGGTTTTAATTCTTCAAGCAGTGCGTAAGCATTAGTTAATAATCGAAATTTGAAGAAAGCACCGTGTGGGGAAGAGAAAACCGGAGATTCTTTTGCGCTGCTCCTTAGCCTTTATGAAGTGGGATCCATACCAATTCAAAGTAAGTGGTTTTGAAAAGTGCCAGGACCGAAATCCCCTTGCACAGCATGAGTAGTCTACACGAGGGAGTCGTAGACGAAGTGGCAGCAGCAGTTACTGCTGGTTTTAGACAGAGGGGTCTGTCCAACGGTCATGAATGGGTGAGATCATTTGTGCTACATAATGATACCCTGAACACTACCACAATCCAGTAGTTTTAATCTGCTTTAATTTGTCATCGTCAGAATCATTGTTCCACGACACCTGCCATTTCATAAAGGGAATTGAAGGATCTTTTACACACCATATTAAATTGAAGAGGTTTTAAATGTTGCTCTCTCTCTCTCTCTCTCTCTCTCTCTCTCTCTCTCTCTCTCTCTCTCTCTCATAACAGTTGTACATAATTCATTAAGATTACTTATTCTAAAAAAAAGGGTTTTTATTTCATAAAATACATGAAGCAGGTGCCAGTGTATATATATCAGAACTCTGAACACGCTATCATAAAGGAAATGTATAAAGCAGCCAACAATGCAATCACTATGACTAGATCCAGTATACTGTCCCTGCCAGTGATTCGTTCCTACCACAATCTCTCCACCTTTATGAAATGACAGATATCGTGGAGCAAGTTTTCTGATAATGACAAATTAAAGCAGATTAAAACTACTGGACAGTGATGGTGTTCAGAGCATCATTATGTAGCACAACTGATCACACCCATTCATGACTGCACAGTTTTCCGTTGGACGGCCACCTCTGCCCAAAAACAGTAGTCGCTGCTGCTACCACTTCGTCTATGACTCCCTCGTGTAGACTACTCATGCTGTGCAAGTTATGGTGTCTAACCTATCTGGCTAGGGGATTTCAGTCCTGGCACTTATCAAAACCACTTACTTTGAATAGGTGTGGATCCTGCTTCATAGAGGCTAAGGAGCAACGCAAAAGAATCTCCGGTTCTCTCTTCCCCACACGGTGTTTCTTCAAATTTCGATTATTAACTGATGTTTACGTATGGCTTGAAGAATTAAAACCCGTGTTGGCATAAGACCAATAATAATAACATCAACTGATATCTCGGACAACTCTTCTACTGACCAAAGCAATTACGAAGCCAGATTTCATGTTCAGTTTTAAGGTTGTTTAGAAGCAAATGCTCGTCATGAAACAAGGTCAGACTAATTTAGAATGAACTACAATCTCATAAGAGTTTACGTTTCCTCTCTCTCTCTCTCTCTCTCTCTCTCTCTCTCTCTCTCTCTCTCTCTCTCTCTCTCTCTCTCTCTCTCTCTCCACACACAGACATACAAGCAATCGTTCTGTACATTTTATTTTCACAGAAAAAACTTTAGAGGGGCGAGAGACACTGAAGTTTGGAAGTGTATACTCAGCAAGATCGGTTGATTGAGAGCTATGTAGGCATAGGATTAAGTTTGGTTTTACCGGGCTGCTCTTAGGAGCATGAGCCCGTGCTGGCACACGGCTTTTTTTTTTTTTTTTTTTTTACTATCAGAGACCAGAAGTTGTGTTGCTGTGTAAGTGACCTCCACAGAAACTCAGTCTTCGGCCTCACTTAACCTTTTTATCGTGATCATGTGTCGGCTTACTCTCACACCTTCTATTTGGGTCGCTAGTATGTATTCAGTTATTTATTTGTCCAATTAGCCTTCAATTTTATTCTTAAGTAAAGGTGAATGCGTGGAGGGGATACTGAAGGAAAAGTGCGAGACAGACTTATGTGCACATGTGATGATAATGATGTATAGGATCTTTTTAGACCAGGAACCCACTCTGGCCTAATCATTATTCATGACGCACATGCCAGTGGTTGACGATTCCGTCCATTTAAACAAATAGGTTTATATATATATATATATATATATATATATATATATATATATATATATATATATATATATATATATATATATATATATATATATATATATATATATATATACCTGTGAAAGGCGCCGGGTCTAACCACAAAGGAACTCTTCTGTTGAAAAGTCTTTTTCGTTTGTCTCTCCAGTCATTCTTCATGACTTCATCCCTCAAGGTAGAGGCCATTTGCACAAACATACAGATGTTTACTGAAATACACTTAATGAAATATGAACAAAAGAGTTTCCTTCGCATAAATGCACACTTTTCTCGCTGAGTTTCGTTTCATTTACGAATCTCTGACCTGGAAGGCGAAGGAAACCTCAAAACCTCAAGAAGGATTTCAGTTAAACTTTTGATGGAATTCCTCATCCTGGTTTCAGAGGGAATGCTGTACAGTATGCACTCTGGGAATTCTTACACACATGCATGTATTTTTTCACAAATATTAACCCACTAATGTTGATCAACATCCTGTTCGCTATACCTCGGGAATAACTTACACCCAGGGGGAATTACAACTGATTATCAGTTGTAATTCCTCTTGGTGTAAGTTATTCCCGATTTATAGTGAACTGGATATTAAACGATATCTGTAGCATAATATTTATGAATATAAACAAATGTCACGGTGTATGTGACACTGATACATTCATATATATAATTATATATATATATATATATATATATATATATATATATATATATATATATATATATATATATATATATATATATATATATATATATATGTATATATATATATATATATATATATATATATATATATATATATATATATATATATATATATATATATATATATATATATATATACCAGTATATACACACACATACACACACACATACATACATACATACATATATATATATATATATATATATATATATATATATATATATATATATATATATAT
Organism: Macrobrachium rosenbergii; assembly: GCA_039081455.1. NCBI lineage: Eukaryota > Metazoa > Arthropoda > Malacostraca > Decapoda > Palaemonidae > Macrobrachium > Macrobrachium rosenbergii. The sequence goes on from JANJGK010000042.1 coordinate 26,082,341, forward strand.
ATATATATATATATATATATATATATATATATATATATATATATATATATATATATTGGATTTTATCACACCACCGTGATTCATATACAAGCATTAAGCTACAAACGTCCTTTAATATCCAATTCGCTCTACCTCGGAAATAACATATTTTCATATATGTTAGCCGAGGGGGAATTTTTTAGTTGATAATAAGTTCGCCGTCTCGTGGGTTCGAACCACACGGCCTTGTCTTCCGTGGTTCGAGCCCGCGAGTCGACGAACTTATTATCAACTAAAAAATTCCCCTTCGGTTAACATATATGAAAGTATATTATTTCCGAGGTAGAGCGAATTGGATATTAAGGGACGTTTGTAGTTTAATGCATATATATATATATATATATATATATATATATATATATATATATATATATATATATATATATATTCTCTAGTATACTCATGCAATAAAAAAATAAATTTTACAAAATAGAGTCCAGACAGCAAATCCCGAGTAGAAGGACATTAAGTACCGTCAGAATTTGGGCCGAAGGTCCCATTATTTTGCATACATTTATTGGGGTTAGCTGTTAAGGAGGCTTACCCCGGACTGGACGTCGACAATGTTAAACGTGGAGTTAATTTTCAGCACTATCATCACGGAGAGAATATATATTGGAATACGTTGTGAGTGTGTATATATATATATATATATATATATATATATATATATATATATATATATATATATGCAGAGAGAGAGTCTAAACATGACTTAGATACTGTGGTATTTCACGTGTCCATACTCTTATAAACGTTTTATCGTTTCTGTTCATTAACAGCAATAATGAAAATGTCTTATAAAGTCGTATGCTACGGAATTGCTCAAAGCAATTAATTGTGAATCCAACAGTCCTTTTCCATACCGAATATTAACGCTGCACATAGTCTAAAATCACTTATTATTTTCATTAATGATTATAATTTGCCTGATAGATATTTCTGAAAATAATTAGAAGTGTCTCGATAAGCCAAACTCCTGAGCAGCGGTTAATAGTCGAAGTGTCAATTCTACTTGGAAAACGACGGAGCTCTCCGGTTGTGCTGTGCCTAAATTTAGGGTCCTTGGCGTCGGAGCTTCCGGTTTTCGTCCGACCAAAAGCGAGGAGTCTCGTCAGCACAGTACTGGAAGTCGTTGGTGATAGAGTGTTTGTTCCTGCTCTTCGTGGTGTTGTGCGTGAGTCCGTGTCTACGCTGTTTTTGTCGGTCAGGAGAGTTAAGTCTTCGTGGAACTTTGGTAGGGTTTTATATTGGTTTCCTGAGGTACTTCTATTTCAGAGTTTATCATTTTTGAGGTTTTTCCCCATAGTACGCTGTAAAGTGTTTTATAGTCTTATTGTAATTGATATATTCCGATAGCGCTCATTTTTATTGTAATTAATACTTTGTTTTTGTATTTTTATTGATAATTTTCCATACTGTTTTGTATCTTGAAGCTTGTACATTACTGTGAGTTTTTAAGGTTATAGTTACGGTGGAATGTTTCCTTTTTCAGGATTGTCTGAATTTCTATATTGCTCAAGAGTCGCTGACGGTTGGACATATCAATCTATCCACACGGACATTGGTAACGTATATTTCATCGCTCCAAAAGGTGGGTTAATGTTTATCATTTATTTTTTGCAAAATTTTACTTCGCAAGCTATTCCTCCCCCGTCAGGGGCGGAGCCCCTGTTGGGGGAGGATGCCCTTCTGACGTACGGTAGACTTCGGTCTGCCGTACGCCAGGAGGGGGCTTGCGTCTTTTTTTTTTTTTTTTGTTCTACAAAAGGCTTAGTACGTAATCTGTATTACGGTGTTCAATACAGGTTTTAGTTTTGTGTAAATGGGAGTTCCTTAAATTAGTCAGTGAAGGAATTTTAGTTACTCCTGAAGTTTTTGAAGTTTATTTGATTAAATATTCGTTTTTAAATTTCATAAGTTCATAATTAAATAAATATATCTCAACTTTAATTTCATAGTATACCTTGGAGCGTAAATATTTATTTTACGCTTACAAATAGTTTTGAGACTTTCAATAGTTTTGAGACTTTCAATAGTTTTGAGACTTTCAATAGTTTTGAGACTTTCAATAGTTTTGAGACTTTCAATAGTTTTGAGACTTTCAATAGTTTTGAGACTTTCAATAGTTTTGAGACTTTCAATAGTTTTGAGACTTTCAATAGTTTTGAGACTTTCAATAGTTTTGAGACTTTCAATAGTTTTGAGCTTAATGTAATGGAATAATATTCAGATTTTATTTATACAGTATAATTTTGGGTCTTAAGGTCAAAGAAATTAAGGGTCTTTATAGTAATACGGTATCTCTCGGTCGTCTGATTTTGTTCAATATAAGTAATCCTTAAAGTAAGAGAAGGCTGCAAGCACTTTGCAGAAGATTTACCTTCCATTCAGTTAATAATTAAACTTATATTTTTGTAACTTACGGCAGATGCAATGTGAATGGGAATGGGCATACTCAGTTTTGCACATTTAAGATGTGATTGGTAGTGGTTGGTGGAGTTATGTTCATACTAAGCGGAATGATTATACAGATAGCTTTCGTTACTGAGTTCTGTACGTGGGACTGAGGTAGTGGCTGACGTGTAAAAATGTAAGATATAACCTTGTTTTGCGGCAGTTTTACTTTCGATTTTGACTTAAACAGGTCGCAAGTTCAGCTTAGATGGTTGCTACTACAGCATATTAAGCTTTTCAGTTTGTCATGACGTAGTCAGTATTCTTATAACTGATCTCCTGTAATTGTCTTCATTTATTCGTTGTTTAATTTAGTCTTAACCTTTGGTTTTGGTCTGACAGGTATTTTCAACTTGTGCAGAGCTCACGGCAGTGTGGTATTAAGTTAGGATGGAGAAACACTGTTAAGTGTGGTACACGGAGGCCAACTGAGCAACTTCGAGAACTTGGCTGTTTCTTGAAAATGCTGAAGCCTACTTTTTTAGTGTTGTCTAGCCTTGTTATGAAGACTGTCAATGAAGAATGAAAGAGGAATGCTGTGATCTTCGTGTTTGATTTTCGATTTAACAAACTATTTTAACAGAACAACACTACGTCAGCAGAACTAGCAACGTATTCTTAATCACTACCTGATCCTAATGTAACTATTATGAATAAAATTTAATATTTTAATATAAAACTCACTAGCGATTGTGTAATGCGTTGGTTGAACCCTTGAGGTTTTCTTGGAAGTTCAGGGAATTTATGGAATTGTGTAATTTGGCTCTTAAATGTACGTACCTTCAACATTTGTTTTACTCAATTAAAACACTATTCCTAGCTGACAGAATTTTGTCTTAAATATAAGCCCAGTGTATTAGATGAGTTGGTGCAAAGGGAAGGTAACTATTGGAACTTGTAATTAAAGGGGAGCAGAACAGTGTAAATGTTTGTTTAGAATTTTGAAAGTTATTACGTTTAATAAGTAGTTCGTAGTAAGTTCGCAATACATTGATGTAATTCAGCAAATGTGGGGGGGGTAAATATTCCTGGGACCATTATCTTCTCTTACTGAGAAAGAAAACTGAGAATGTAAAGTTTCAATGTCCTAAAATTCTATATTCCAGTTGTATGTACCATTGAAATTTAACTTAGAATAGATTTTCCTATCCAAAGTATGCAGGTTCTTGAAATTTACGCTGAGACAGTTCAATAGGGCAGTGGCAATTGCTGCATGGTTGGACACCGAGAGATACCTTTGTGTGTTTAAAGTTGGAAGGCTTATGACCTTCGTTAAACTCTGGACAGTCAGAGGTGGAGTTTTGGACAATAAAATTCGGGACTTGTGATCCTTTATAGTGTAATCAAATCTGATGGATATAATGGGTTAATTTGGTATGGAATTAAATTGCCCCCAACATGAAAATTAGGTAAAGTAATGAATTGAATTTAATTTAATTTATCTTGATATAAATATAGTGCTCAAAATAGCTTAATAGTGGCAGTGGTTAACTATTGCGTTGCCAGTTTGAGAGAACTAAACTATCGGTCACTAACTACGCTGATAGTACGTAGAACTAGAAAATTTAATCCCAAATAATTTTAAAGATAACGTGGCTCCCACTGCTGACTGGATGAGTTTTAGACTAAGATAGGAACAAAAATATTAAGTTTAGTAATAACAAAGTCTCTGGAATATACTGATCTTGCAGCCTCTCGGCAGGTCCGGTGGTGGTAGAGGAGTCTGTCAAGAAAACCAAATTTGCGAAAGCATTCTGGAAGAAAGCAGGAAAGAGCAGCAATGGTTTAGAAGTTGTGGAAACCATCTGTTCTACAGGTAACTAAAGAGGGATATAGCAGGTATTGTATGGTATTCCAAGGAAACTATACTAGATTGTAACTTGTATCCATTGCGACCATGCTTACGAGTATATATTTAGTATAAGCATAAGTACCATTTGTTTTTTTAAGCCTTGTTAATAGGATAATGACTGACTTCTACCGAGTTGCTTTGGCCATAACTACTTCAGTTTATGAAAAAAAGTATATCTTAGTTTAACCAAACAACTGAGCTGGTTAACAGCTCACCTAGGGCTGGCCCGAAGGATTAGAGTTTACGTGGCTAAGAACCAATTGGTTACCTAGCAACGGGAACTACAGCTTATTGTGGAATCCGAACCACATTATAGCGAGAAATTAATTTCTGTCACCTGAAATAAATTCCTCTTATTCTTCATTGGCCGGTCGGAGACTCGAACTCGCGGCCAACAGAGTGCTAGCTGAGAGAACGGAACCCGTTCCCCCAACGAGGACCTTTCAGTTTATGGAAAAGATGTCTTATTACTGAGAGGCTATTCTCTCGCTTTTTGTTCACCATATAAAACGGAAATCGGAAATTGGTCAATTAAAACACAGGTATATAATCCTGCAAATTTTTTCGCCTATTATGAAGAGATACTTAAAGTCCTGTAATCACTTGTGTCGAAATAAGGCTCTCTTCTTTTTGCTATCAATACTTCGTTCCCTCAAAGAAAGTGAGGTAATTTGAAATTATCATTTTGAAGACATTACACAGTGGTACATACCCGACATGATGTGCAAACATACGGAGTCTCTTTCTCTCTCCCCCGCCCCTCGTTTGACTTGTACACAAGCACACGTTATAGAAAACCGAGCAAAAAAATACTTCTAAGAAATGCGTAATATATTTGCAGTCTCAAAAAACCTGAGAAACTCAAAGGAACAAATCGGCCAGGTATACATAAGTATACAGTATATATTTGCATCACCTAGGGCAAACGGTCAGGTATGCATATTATATATATATATATATATATATATATATATATATATATATATATATATATATATATATATATATATATATATATATATATATATATATATATATATATATATATATATATATATTTGCAAATCCGTAGATGGGTTGCGCCGTCAGTGCTCCTTATAGGGTGCACTGTAGATATTACTAAAGGTTCTTTGCAGCAACCCTCCGGCCCCTAGCTGTACCCCTTCCGTTCCTTTTACTGTACCTCCATTCATATTATCTTCCATCTTGCTTTCCACCCTCTCCTAACAATTATTTCAAAGCGCAAATGCGAGGTTTTCCTCCTGTTACACCTCTCAAACCTCTTACTCTCAATTTCCTTTCCAGCTCTGAATGACCTCATAGGCCTCAATGCTTGGCCTTTGGCCTAAACTCAATGTCCCATTCCATTCCTGTATATTTGCATGTCCTCAGAGATTCTATTTGCGTTTGAAGTCCACCGAAACCACCATTACTCGACATTTGCCTTTGGTTTGTATGACGTGAAATCCACTTGGAATAAGGACTATGAGTGGGCGCTTGCGTTTGATCTGTTTTGATATAGTAATTGCTAGTTACGTTTAAATTCTTTTACTCAGCTATATTGTTATTGAAAAGGATAAGCTGGCAGCCTTCACTGCTTAACGCAGATTTCTTTGATAAGAATATAAGAACAGTTACGTTAATGTCTACCTAAGACTTAATAGCCCTAATAGTAAAAACGGCGATGAATGAGCAGTTTTCCCACCCCTCAGTTTTAAATACTGTAGAAATGCTCTGACATCTTGTTAACGAAGGAAAGGGAAGATTCTAAATAAAAGTTTTGATCATCATAGTGCATTTGATATATGAAAACTTATTATTAGCTTATCACCTAGATATCGCAGCCTTAATGCTCTTTATAGCTTTTACACTACTAACAATAGCGCGAAGTTCATTAACATGCCAAAGACAGTTGTTCAAATTGAGGGTCGAACAATGATAAAATCATTTGTGGTGTTACCCTAACACCATCAGATACCCGATTGGTGAGGGCATTAACCAAATCTACACAGCAAAGGACATTGACAGATAGTGAAAATATCTAAGTACTACTGCATCACTTCCTTGTCATGTCAAGCTACCTACATCAAACTTTACTGTTCCAAACATTTTGTTAGGAAATGAGCTGAGGTGAAAGGAATAAAAAATCAATTTTGATGAAAATGTCATGTATATTCAGCGGTCCATTTTGGAAATATATTTTTAATGAAAACTCCACTTTATAGGATCCGATACAATCCTAAAGAAGCAGGCAAGTTATTTAGGTAATTTCGTAGATTCAAATCCAGTTCCCTCTTTTGTTTCCTCATTCTAGTTCAGTCAGTATTCCTCTAAACCTTATCTGTATGTGCGTGCATGTGTGCGTGTCCCTCTTGCTGTTAGGTTTCATGTATCCTTTTGCAATTTGGTTCTCGTTCAGTGGTTTTAGAATGATCATTCTTATCTGGCGATGTCCAAATCACAGAATAACGCAGGCAGTAGGTATGCGTCAATGCCGCTAGAATCACGTAAGGTTTTGTAATAGCAAGAGAACAGGAACCCAAATGAACCTTAATCAGATAGCAAATTGAAAGGGAGATGAAAGAGGCTGTTGGCCACCGTCAGTGCCATGGAATACTTTCCGGTGTTGATTAAGAGCCAACTCGATAATTGGCTAATTTATCCTCCAATGCAGATGACTTTCGCCTTAGTTGCCAAGCAAGACTAAAAGCCCATACAGGAATAAAGCCACCTAGTGATGTGAATTAAGAACCTAACTATAATTATTTCAAGTTAACATCAAAGATATTCAGAAAGTTATGTAATAAAATGTGCACATTGAGCGTTGTAACGTAAAACCTAAATGGACACTCGAATAACGATATTTTTATATTGAAATCATATAGAAGTATATACACATAAAAGGATAACGAATAACAGATGATTTTGTTTCGTCCAAAATTGTACATAGTTGTCTTGAATGCAGGTGGGAAAGATTACTCGGTGTAACTATAAATGAAATGTAACAGATTAACCATCAAAAATTCATATATAAAATTAGCCCTTTATTTAGCCAGATACAATAAAATTTATTTCGTAAGATAGATAGGAATTGATAACCAACGAGATCGTATTTTGGTTTAATGGCAACGTTATTAAAGTTTTTATTAAATTTCCTGTATTATAGGATACTGGCAAAATAAAAGTTAACTTTCAGCCTCTAAATTTTCATCAATAAGTTCAAATTTTTACCATGTGAAATCCACTCAGTAAGACGAGTGGTTAAACTCATTGTAGTTTTAAATATGCCATACCCATCTGTTTACATGTAGTTGTAAGGCCATGGAGTGGCTAGTTAAAAAAGCTACGTAACATTTCCAGATTTTATATTTGAAAGAAGAAATGGCTTTTTGTATCATAGAATAAAAAAAAATGTTACTCGCTTTTTCGTTTAAATATTCAGTCAGATGTAATTCTTTAATGTGTCAGTATTCCAAAAAATTATTGTTGTTTGCCACAGCTCACGTCTGTTAATGCGATTTTTTTTTTTTTTTTTTTTTTTTTGCAGGTATGGATTTATGAGGAAGCAGCCATGACCCAGGCCATTGACATAAGCCAATCGGATAGAACTCATCAGGCCAGAACAGTAAGTTTAGATTCACCTTGGTGTGGAATTTTCCCTCCTATAATTTCTGCATAATTCTTTTTTGCTGTATCCTTCCAAAAATTGTAAAATTTGGATTTATTTTCTCGTTCATTCATTTTCAAGATCTATGCATTCTCTGAGTTGAGTTTTTCATAAAGAGAGGTTTTACATTCACAATTGCATCACAATACCACACCTTCTCACATGCTGGGATATGGTAGTAAATCCCGGCTCTGCTGAGTCTGAGTCTCGAGATCATGGGATGGCATTTGAACTGCAGATGTTGGGCCGATGTTCTCCTGGGATGCGCCTCAGTAGCTGCCATAATCAGGGCATCTGTCCTGGGCATGATTACAAGTGGCTTCCCACCTCGAGGCTGTTCCCAGCGAACCCTCCTCCCCCCACCGGCGGATCCACTTCCTGATCCTTTTCGCGGTCTTCCCCAATCGATGAGTTTTACTCGGCACTGTTGTTCCACAACTCGGTGATTCTGCCTCGTTAAGCATGATTTATGGGGCGCACCCTTCGGGCGTAGCTGTTGTGGCCGAGTAATGTTTCATTAAATAGAAGTCTTGATGCACAGATGCATGCTGGCCATATCAACACATCATTACATCAGATATCTAACTATTGGAATAAAACCTTTGATAAAGGTATCCACTTTCTGACAGTTTTAAAAGAATTTGCATTATTTAACTTTGTTTCCTCCAAGGGAAGGTGGTGTGCATACTTTATCATTAATGGAAACTTCCGTATAGGAAATGTTTCTAATAACGATGAAAGTACACACACTATCAACCCTTCTTCTTCTTCTTCTTCTTCTTCTTCTTCTTCTTCTTCTTCTTCTAACGTGCTTTTTTCCCATTTTTTGTATGGGGTAAGCAGTTTAAAATAGTATGGGTATGACTGTTTGGTAGAATCCCCTGCACCTTTCTCAAGCATTAGTATGTGTTAAATAAAATTCAATAACAGCTGTAAGGTTTTATGGCTATCAGATCTTTTAAATATAAACAAATGCTAAACAAAAATCGAGCAATAGTGACACTTATCATCATCTATTTTATCACATAGCACTAATTGCTATGATCACAATTAAACCAAAAATTTTTAACGATAAACAATGCTGTAATAAGTCTGACGTTTCCTCTGCCGGTGTCTATGATCGGAACCTTTTTGACAACTACTTCGGTGCTTCGAGAGACCAAGTCAGTAACCTCCTAAGGTAGTAGGGTTTTAACTAAGTCAGCGTATTCGGTCTTTGTGCATATCACATTTCTACCTCCTAATACCGGTGTGGGCAGCGCAGTCCTTAGAAACTTTAAGTTAGGCTCATTTCTCCATTTAAAAACTACGAACGTAATAACAGCATTGCTTGTGAACTAATTTACCTCAGCCAAGTATTCTACATTAACATTAATTATTATTAGACGGGTAGAAGATGAATCAATTACAGTTCATTTTTGTTAGCCGCAACCTCGCGCAGCCAATGAAACTGCCAAACAGTATTATAACAAGCGTTCGCGAATTGTGTCTGCCCCTCACCTACCATTACCGGGGGACTCTTTCACTCTTCTTCGTTCCAATTTTTTTTTTTATCTTTCTTATGAATATAAATGTATCTGTGATAGGGCGAAAGTATCTGAATCTTACTGTGTTAATATTTCAAGAATACCACAAATAACCGTGACTTATAAGCGAGCAAAAAACTGGCATTCCTTAGTTGCCATCAACCGCATCACCCATCTTCACTATGAATGCAGGACCATTCATGCAATAAAACTGAATACAATAGGATTTAATTCAACATACAAAGAATGCACCAGAGAAGCTTGTGTTTACTACCTCAATATCGTAAGTAAACACGGCGAAACACATTTGATCCCCAACAGTCTAGTACTAAACACGGCGAAACAGTATAGATGAGTCACTGTTACTCCGTGTTTAGCACTAGCCCCTCAAGGATCACAAGTTCCTAAGTGAGTTGATTTCACAAATTCCTTGAAAATTTCAGGGATTTCGTGAAATCCCTGGTTCCTTAATCTAACTGTAACATACACACACACACACACACACACACATATATATATACATATATATATATATATATATATATATATATATATATATATATATATATATATATATATATATATATATATATGTGTATGTATATATATGTGTATGTATATATATATATATATATATATATATATATATATATATATATATATATATATATATATATATATATATATATATATATATATATATATATAAATATATATATATATATGTAGAATCTACTGGTCACTTTTACCAGACACATATGTAATTCTAATAGCCACAATGCCCTCTTAACTTCTCGAATTCTTCGCGCTTTTTTGGATATGCTTGTAACTACGAAGCCGAATGTATCCAAACGGAAGAAATTGAAGAGCCAGTGAACGCCGGTGGCGGGAAGCGAACCCGAATTCCATATTCACAGGGAGGTCACGTTGCCGACCTGGCTACGAGAAGGATAAGTCTATTACCTCCCGTACATACATATACCTGTTGTTTTCAGATATATTTATTAGAGCTGGAATAGACCCATCCTCACCATCGTAGCCAAGTGGGCAATCGTTTTTATTGCTTTTTTAGGCTGAAATATATATGTAGAATCTACTGGTCACTTTTACCAGACACATGTGTAATTCTATTAGCCACAATGCCCTCTTAACTTCTCGAATTCTTCGCGCTTTTTTGGATATGCTCTAATAAATATTTCTGAAAACGAAAGGTATATGTATGTACGAGAGGTGATAGACTTTTATCCTTCTCGTAGCCAGGTCGGCAACGTGACCTCCCTGTGAATATGGAATTCGGGTTCGCTTCCCGCGACCGGCGTTCACTGGCTCTTCAATTTCTTTCGTTTGGATACATTCGGCTTCGTAGTTACAAGCATATCCAAAAAAGCGCGAAGAATTCGAGAAGTTAAGAGGGCATTGTGGCTATTAGAATTACATATATATATATGTATATATATATATATATATATATATATATATATATATATATATATATATATATATATATGTATATATATGTATATACGAGTATATGTATATATATATATATATATATATATATATATATATATATATATATATATATATATATATATATATATATATATATATATATATATATATATGTGTGTGTGTGTGTGTGTGTGTGTGTGTGTGTGTGTGTGTGTGTGTAGAAAAATGAAATAAAATATCATATGAATGACACAACAAAAGCCATGAATATATTTAGTAATAACGTAAAGGTGATCTGGAGGCAATGTCAGGCTTCTTAGACGGTACAAATGCCATACGTGAGACTTATCCCTGCAAAGCGAAAACCCTCCAGGGCCACAAACCACTCCAATAACTGGCTGCTAGGTAAGAGCTGGAGGAACCCTCCAAGTGCAGAAGTCATTTTCCTTTTCATTTTGAAGATGGTGGCCATTAAGCAGAAAATATGGAGGCGTCTTGTGTGTTTCATTGTCAAGAGCAATAATTAATATTATTTCGACTTATTCTTGTTTTTGCATTCACACGCTTCTTTCTTGACTCCCAAATACTTTTGTTTGCTGAAGATATCAGGCTTCACAGTCTTCTCTAATAAGGTCTTCGATTTACTAATTTTTTAGTCTTGTCTCGAAGGTAAATAATACAGCAAGCCTAGATACAAATGAAAATTATCATATTGTACTCACGTTGAATATGTAAAGTTCACTGAAATTGTCGATGCGATGCCAATGTTGATGGAGTTTGATCAAGTGAAATTGCAATAAATAGTGGGGTACTGCAAGGGAATTTTATGTCACCTCTTCTGTTTGCCCTTCTCATGGATTTGAATAACGAAAAAAAAAAAAAAAAGGTGGAGGCCGAGGACAGCGTTAAATTTAGAGTAACGATAGAGCTTTGACAATGTCGCTTTAATCGGATGATGTTTAATCAACATCGAAGGTAGACGAAGGAAACAGACCACTAATTCCGAAAGAAATGTTCAAGACCGAGTAAAAGAAAAAATGAACAAGAAACTTAAATAAAAGTCAACGAACTGTCAGTCGAAATTCTTGGGGTTATCCTGGACAATCTTGTGAAGTTTACAATCCATTTTATGAAACAGAGCGAGTCTTTCCAATCCCTTCTCACATGTAAATATAGTCTGTTATGTTACGGAGGGGAACCATTCCTTCTGCATAAGGATAATTTCCCCAGGGAAAATCCATTCCCTTATCTCTCTCTCTCTCTCTCTCTCTCTCTCTCTCTCTCTCTCTCTCTCTCTCTCTCTCTCTCTCTTACGCAAAGAACAAGAATTGCATACGGGTCTGAGTAGATTCTGAGAGAGAAATTTTTGGGCGATTTAAGGAAGCTTCTTCATGCTGTATTTACCAATATTGTGTTAAAAACTTCAGTATAATCAAGTTTATAAATAACAGCGAGAGCAGTAACTGATTAAGATAATCGTGAAACATTCAGCATCATAATCAGATCACCACACCGTTATCGATAAACGATGTTACCCTCTGTCCTCTTGCCCTTTTCCCCGTAGGGGGTTAGTGCCATCAATGCACATCACGGGGTGCACTGTAGGCATTACTAAAGGTTCTCTGCAGCGTCCCTTCTGCCCCTAGCTGTAACCTCTTTCATTCCTGTTACCGTACCTCCATTCATATTATCTTTCTTCCTTCTTGCTATCCACCCTCTCCTACCAATTATTTCATAGTGCAACTGCGAGGTTTTCCTCCTGTTACGCCTTTCAAACCTACCTACTCTCAGTTTCCTTTCCAGCGCTGAATGACCTCATAGGTCCCAGTGCTTGGCCTTTGGCCTAAACTCTCTGTTCCATCCCTTGCCCTTTTCAACGACAGGCTTCAGAAGAAGCGTGAGAAGACTCACTTTAGGGAAGAGTCTGCAGAAGGATCATCCCCTTAATTAAAACATATGATCTGAAAGGCCTCTCTTATTTAGCGGGTTCCGTCAAGAGAAGTGTTTGCATTTCGTCTTTCCCTCCTTCCACTGAGCTTTAGATGTGTTTATTTGTTTCATGCGTGCTGTTAATTTCTTCATTATACCTCGGTATTTCGTTTCTTCTTTATATAATATTCGGAAATATTTCAAGCATCTCAATTTATAACAATTCCTATTTTCATATCTATGATCATTCATATCAGTGCTAGTGTTCAAGTAGTGAAACTTTCATTTCTGCCACTCGAAGATATCGAAGAAAGTGAGTCGTCATGAAGACATTAATACTAAGAATACCTTCAACTCTGAAAAAATGTGACCACAGGGTAGATAAAAGTTCCGCAAACAACAAAGAGTACTGATTCTAAAGTATTTCTTGTGTATGAACGGTGAGACAAAACACAAAAAGAAATATATATTTTATTCATTTGAACTGATCTTGAAACTATCTGGAATATAATGAAGCTCCCAATTTAGAGAATAGTATGGAAAACCTACTACTATTCAAATGTAACCTTTATAAGTTGATAGAGAAGTACGGAAGAGTTGAAGTTAGAATCAAATGAAGCGCAAAGTGTAAACTAGGAATCGGAGCTGGAAAACTTGTCAGGAAAATGCTACTTTTAATTACAGTACACAAATGTTCCGTGACACCCGTGAGAAACAGGACCTGGAAGTATTTCTCTTAACAGGCAATAAATTATCGGGAAAAACCTGACATCATTTCCATCTGTCTGCAGAGACCAGAAGATGGTTCTCTTATTCTTATCGAAAAGGGGACAATCAACTTCCTTCTTCTGGTGTCCAGAAAAAGTTGGAGTTTTATATCACAATCAAAGGAATACAAATGCCATTGTCTTTACCTAAGAAACAAACGTCATTTCCCTTAGTTGATCCCCTTTTTGACAGGTTGACAGGGAGCAAGTCTTCTAATTATCATCTACTTGGTACTCGTCGCTTCCTGTGCATAAGAGCGTGGACAGGAATTTCATATTCTCTGTATTTCTGTCGCACTTTTCTCCGTCTTTCACTCTTTGTCCATCACGCGCCTCTCAAACTGGAGGCCTTATTGACTAATGTTCGTGTAACTTTGTCGTTCCAAGCGTTGCCACTTCCGTTGCCCGCTCTGATAGCACCTGTATCTTGCATCAGTGCTGGAATACAGTTGCTTCACAAGTTCCTGCATCCATCATATAGGTACGCCGTTTCATAGGAAGTTCGAAGATCAGTTCTACAAAGCTCTCCTACTCTTGCTTTGAGAAAACGTTCCTCGGGGATGGCAGACCATCTCCAGACCTTCATATCATAATAATGGTCTGGGTAGGAGGAACTCAGTCAAAGCTCAGGGTTCAGAAAGATAGAGGAAGATGAGAGTGAGAAAGTTTTATTCTTTCAAAGGAATGTACCGCTGGATATATGATACGATTATTATACATTCAGAACAATATTATAGAAAACTGCACTGACTACCAGGAACGAATAATGGTTCAATGGAAATGCCAGAGAAGACAAGAGAAAAAAATCAGCGTAATGACTCAGAGAAAGTTTCTCTTATTTGATTCATATGACTGTAGCAGCGGGAGAAGTGGTAAGAGAGAGAGAGAGAGAGAGAGAGAGAGAGAGAGAGAGAGAGAGAGAGAGAGAGAGAGAGAGAATGTTTTTATTTATAAGAAAAATGTGGCAAGACTCCCTTTGTGATTGATGTCTAAAATCAGCTGATAAAAATTAAGAACGCAGAGGTTTGATAAAGCTGGCATCGAAAATGCATAACTGAAATTTTTTAATGCTCAACAGACACCGTAATTCTTTTACTTTAAACTCCTCACGTTGCAAAGGACTTACAATTGATTATCTCGCAAAACTGTCAGACGGTTTACAGATTCAGCCAAAGTTTCGAGGAAAAGTGTTGTCAGGTTCGGAGAGACTTTTTCTTCGTTTAGTCAGGAAGATTGACAGCGGAAATAACTGACAGCTTTATAGCTCTCGTGATTTTTTTACATTCTAAGCTGCAGACACCAACAGTTTTACTTTCCTTCTCAAAAATCAGATCGTTAATGGCAAGATTTCATGAAGTGAAGAAAACAGAACTGACACCAAGACTACCTGTGACTTTATCGTTGAAGAAAGTTGAAAGTGAAATACCTGAAAATGAAAAGATTTTAGTGCTTTTATTAACTTCAGCTATTTGAGCATTATCTTCAATGATTCCAAGCGTCATCTAGGTAAAACGGGATAAAAGCTTCAACTACCATTAATATTACAACTACGACAGTCTCCCAGGATGTGTGCCCTACCTCTTGTCCCATTTAACTTGGTCAGAGGCGTCCAGCTCAATGAAAGTCATACCGAGAACTCCCTCTTGAGGGAAAGGGGAATCTCTCTCTCTCTCTCTCTCTCTCTCTCTCTCTCTCTCTCTCTCTCTCTCTCTCTCAAGTTTATCTATACGTGCTGCAATTCTAAATTTAACGGTAACTTTTCTTTCTTTCTTTCTTTCTTTCAGCAAACTTTTGTAGACAGAGTCAACAGATAATAAACCCAAGAAGGCTGCAACCTGTAGAGAGAGACAAATCAGAGGGAAATCTGATAACCAAATAAGTATGAGGGAACAGAAAATAAAACCGATACACCCGAGGCTCAGGAGACCTCAGCAGCAGACAGCAGGAAGGAATTTGCTCCGCTCCGAAATATTCGGAGACCAGAAGTTTCCACAATTGCACTAGGCAAACTAGTTGTAGCTTTAGTGGTAACCAAGATAAACTCGAGCATTATTAGACCTGACGAGCTTTATGGCGTTCGCTATGCTGGACTGGAACAGGGCGCTGCCCGTCATGTCTTCCCTACCCTCCCGATCCCCTACCTACCCCACCCCACCCGGGGTGGACAAACAGGTTTACGGGAGGACGGTGGATGTGTCATGTATCCCTTACCCTCCTGATCCCCTACCTACCCAGCCCCCACACCGGGCGGACAAACAAGAAAGATCCACTCGGATTTGATCATTATAGATATTAAAAAACGACACACGGTTTGCAGCAGCAGCAGCAGCAGCAGCAGCTACCTAGAGTTACCAGCAAAAACAGCCAGGTCTGGTAAAGAAGACGCAGAGGATGTTTGTCGTGCTCAGATACCCGTGATCTCGGTTCATGTCGATGAATGCGGCAAATAATAACAGTAACAGTAATGGTAAAGTAAGCGAAATAAACATCGAGGAGATCTAGTTGTCTCTTAATCCCTTTACCTTCTTAATCCCTAAGTCAGACCTGTTTCAAAAACAAGGAAATGAGAGAAGACAGAGTTTGTGGTGACTGAGGCACTGATTGACTGATTGATTTAGGTAGAATGGCGTAAAATCGATCCATTTGCATTGGCACTTAGAGAAGAGTAGGAGTATTATGTTTGTCCAACTGCAATGCATTCTTTGTTTGGTATGCACTGGTTTATTTTGATTCGACTAGGAAATGAAAAACTGATTAATAGACGAGGAAAAACAAATCGTAGTAGGTACATAAAATTTGGGTTAATTGGTATAATTAATCATGATAGGACAGCTCTTGAATGTAATTACTGCAAATCCATGAATTTTAATTCTGATTTTTGTCATCAAATTTGCAGAAGCTGCACCAGGTTCCTATCTCAAGGAAAGTTGCCCTTAATAGGAGAGGTTCCTTTTTCCTATCTGTTAATTGGCTTTTGTCTAATCAGTCTGCTTTCGATTTCTGTATCTTATTTGTAGTCAATATTTTTCTTTTATATTCTTTATTCTATGTGAATTTTTGAAATTTTAACAAAAATTACATTTTATTTTTAGTTCACTTATCGCTGTCTCTTGTCTGTTAGCTTTAACTGCATTTTGCCTATGCCTGCATTATAATAGGAACAATATAAGGGTGAAATAGTGTGTTAATAAAATAGCGATTTTTGCGTCGTGCATCTTGTGAAACAAATATTTCCCGAACGAAGGTCGGCTAAGAACTCTCTTCTTAATAACTCCTGTTAGAGTTTAGATGAAATAAAATGAAAAAACCTAATTAAGACAATAATAACAACAGAAGCGTCTCGTGCCACCTGCGCACAACTCGTTAGCCACTGATTCATCTCACCCAAGAGAGCCATCATAACTGGGCTGCCGAATGGAGTTTTCTCTCAGGATTCCCTTAAGAATTTCACGAATTCTTTGCTTTTAATTGTTAGGGGGGGAGAGCTCACCTCTTCACGTAGCGCTTCCGCACATCCAGTCATTCCTTTGTCTGTAAAAGATGTCCCAAAGTTGATATCAGGATCGTAACGGAAGAATTTAGTTTCAGTGATTTCAATCTCTTATTCGGATGGGACTTTAGGGAAGGGTTCTCAGTTATTCCTCACAGATCAGCATAAGAGGGAAGTGGTGGCCTGAGAGAGCAAGTGGTTCCTTCTTTAAGCTCAACGGAGCAATGACTGAAATAGCACCTGTGGAAAGAACCAGAGAACACACCTTACTGTATAGGCATGGGACTCATTAGACAAATTGTTTGCAGTTCAATCTTATCGAAGAGGGGGAACAAAGTAAAAGGAGAAGACGCCCACTGCAGTTGTGAGGCTACTACTCAAAGCGGCTTGTTATAATGCCAGATAAACATTTAATAACTAGAAGGAAGGAGAGGAAATAGCAGTATCTACACTGACCACGTTACTTCTAGGGAGATACACGAGTAGCTACCTGAACCAAATGGTTCCTCTGGGCCTCATTAATTGACCTGAGTGAGGGTTTTACTCACTGATCATCATCTCTGATTCCTGGCCATTCCTCAGAGTCACGGTCTATTGTTCTCAGGGGGAGATAACGCTGGATGCTTACTGATACACATATACTAGTCTCATCATTATAAGACTAGCATACTAACTACACATTTCTAAAAAAGAAAGTGTTAAAGTTCAGATATTATACTCTAGAAAGAGCATATAGCACTAAGTTATCTTTCCCAGGAACATTTTTAATTTCCAATTTCCATTCCTGAAGAACTAAATTCCATCTCATCAATCTCTGATTCTTATTTTGGAATTTGCTTAAGAATACCAGAAGATTGTGATCTGTGAAAATTTCAGTAGACGCAGTAGACCAAAAAGGTAAATCTTAAAGTGGCGTAAAGCAAGAATTAAGCTAACGGTTTCCTTTTCAATTGTGGAATACTTCTTTTGGGGTGAAGGTAACTTCTAAGAGTAATAGGCAACAGGACAACTTACTCCTGCAGAATCAAGCTGTGAGAGAACTACTCCAACACCAGAGTCCTAGCATCCACTGCCAACTGAAAGGATTTTGAGAAATTTGGTGACCTAAGGACAAGATAACTGATCAAAATGGATCTTAATTTGTAAAATGATTCCTTAAATTCTTTATTACCAGTGCTGGAGCTACTTTACATTTTCTTTCAGAATACAGTTGTAGCATGTTAATGTACACAGCTGGTGTTTCTTATTCCGCTCAGGAGTCTCTACTAAATAATTAAGATTATTATTCAATTTTTCTTTACAATTTCCCAAGTACCAGAAAATGATGCCTTAAGAGGATTCCCAGGTATAGGCAATAATACTAAAACCTTATCCCCAACCTCAAAGTTTCTTTGTTTTGCTTTAAAATAAAAACATTTCTTCATTTTACCCGGAGCCTTTACCAAGTTTTCTCGAGCATACCTCAATGCCTTATTCAATATACACAAACTTTTTCACATAGGTTAATGACAAATTAAGAGCAACCCCTGACTCCCTGATGATAAGGAGAGAGTGTCACATGTTGAACCCTCAGTTATCTTATTTTCTCCTGAAAGTACTTGCTGAAAAAATTTGATACCACAGTCTGATTGTAACACCTTAGGTAACCCAAATTTTGTGAAGACTCCTACTAACTCCGCCACTGCCTTCACTTTTAATGTTCCTTAAGGGTATGGTTTCTGGATATCTAAACATATAATCAATAATGGTTAAAATATATTTATTTTCACTAATGGTTTTAGGAAATGGGCCTACCCTGTCTATTATCACTTCTTTAAATGGATCCCCAATTTAAGAAATGGGTATAAGAGGGGCCCTTGGAATTTTTTGTTTGGCTTCCCAGTTACTTGGCAAGTCTGACAAGAAGTAATATGCCTCTTAACAGCCCTTCTGATTTTAGGCCAAAAGAAATTCTATGCTAATTTCTGGTAAGACTTTTGAACCCCAAAATAACATGAAGAAGAATCCTTATGCGATAGCCATAACAAAATGTTTCTATATACCTTAGGTACTACAATTTGCTTATGGACCTCCACCAGATCAACAGCCTCCACCAGATCAACAGGTCCCTCTACAGGTCTATTGAATCTGTAGAGCAAACCATTGTGCCAGTTTACTACTGGTTTAATTAACTCAGAAACTGACTATTCCTCCGCTACCTGCCTGAATTCTTCTTGTACTCCCTTTAAAGATTACCTATCCCAATCGATCTTACTATATAAACAATTTTAGCTCTTGACCGAGTGATAACGCCAATAGGGGTCTCAGCTCTACCCTCAGCCAACACCTTATTTATGGGGTGATCACACATAACTGCGATACTCAAAGCAGGACAAACGTCTATCTTGCATTTAGCTAAATCATTTGCCATAATTACATCAATGCCTTCTAATGGTAATCTAGAAGGCCCAGTAACCAACTTAGACTCTATAAAGACACATTCCGGTGGATACGTAGATATTGTGTTAGGAAATACACCTAACAAAACATACTCTTTCTGAGACTCAGCAAACCCACTAGGTAAGGCTGACCTTAAAATTAATGACTGTGCAGCACCTGTATCCCTCAAAATTGACTTTTTTACGTTGTTCCTTCTGTTCATTTAAGAAAACTTCACCTGTGGAAATATAATCCTTAAAATGACCCAATACACTGGAACTCTCCCTCTTTAAACCTGTCCTACTTGACAGCAATCCAACAGGTTTCATTACCCTGTCAGTTTGCTTTTCCATTTGGCACAATTCGACCTCACTTGTCCCTTCTGATGACAAAAGTAGCATACTATTTCAGCTCTCCCTCCCTTGAGTGGAAATTTATTCTTGAGTGACTAATTACCGTTTTCTTGACTTACCACTTTTATTCCTGTCCCACTGGGAATTCTTGTTCTCTGTCCTACCATAAGACTTATGAGACAACACGTATTCATCAGAAGCAATGGCTGCTTCCTGTAATAAGTCTAGCTTCAACTCCTCCAAATGAACCTTTAATTCACAGTGCACATACGCTTTAAACTCGTCAACCAGGATTAATTCCTTCAACTTGTTAAATTCATCCACCTCCTTCGACTTAATCCAGTCTCTAAAGGCCTGCTTTTTCATTCGGGTAAATTCCACAAATGTCTGAGTGGGCAGCTTCCTCAACTCCCTAATTTTTTAGCAGTATGCCTCTGGCACCATTTTATATGCCTTTAAAATGATAGGTTTAACATTATCATAATCTGCACTCATGTATTCATCTAAAGTTATATATACCTTCTGTGCCTTTCCCACAAGACGACACCAAGAGGAGTAGTCTACATACCTTTTGGCCACAGTAACTTATTAGTAATCTTTTCGAAGCAAAAAAAAAAAAAAAAAAAAAAATCTGCAATATTAGATTCACTGAAGTGGGAACCTGCTTCATAGCAGTATTTACACCATACCTTTCCACTCTACTGTACTCACTTGTCTCAAGCTCAAAACTTTCAAATCATGTGCCACATTCTCTCTCTCTCTCTCTCTCTCTCTCTCTCTCTCTCTCTCTCTCTCTCTCTCTCTCTCTCTCTCTCTCTCTCTCTCTCTCCTCATCAATCTTTTCTAATTACGCAGTTTCTCAGTGCACATTACTCACATTCTAATGACCATCTTTGCTATCTCTAATGGCCTCTGCTATCCAAAGTAATAGCGACTCTTTCTTTACTCCAGTCGGTATCTCTAAATGCAAATATTCGGAAATCAATAACAACTGAGCCTTGCTTAAACTTCCTATTGCCTGTTCCCAATCTGACCTTTCCAAACGGATGGAATGTCCTCAATATCCGACCACTCTCCCACAATACTCACCTTGTTCGACATAAGAGCACCTCAGCATGGAAAATGCATCCACAATCTCTCCCCAAGAAACAAACAGCACCAAAAAAATCGACTTCAACAAGAACAACAAAATTCCTTTGTGAATGCCCTCACCACCTAACTATGCTAAAAATGCTTATACAACCCGGGAGTGTTAGAACTCCATGGGATCGTGGGAAGGTCGTCACTCGTCATGTGTCAAACACTGACTCCAGAATCATACAAGTCAAATAATTTATCTATATTTGTTTTACACCAGTATCTTTTCAATAACCTTTCTCACACCTTCAGCAGTTAGTTTAATTAAAAAATTTTGTTATTATAGTTTAAAAACCCATCAACTTTAGTGAGTGGTAGTATATACACAAAGGGTAAAAATAAACCAACTTCAAAGTTATTAACCAAGAGGTGCCTTGGCCTATCAGGAAAATTATACATTTGCCTACAAAACACATCCAGGCCCAATCACACACCGAACACACACCTTCTACACAGTTTGGGGAAAAAATAAGTATGAGAAAACAAAAAGAACAATCACACTCCTCAATCACACCCAGACGCACACTGATCACTATTACATGACAGCTAAAGAGACAAGAGGAAGAAAATTATGAAGAACTTAATCCTACCCAGTAACCAACACTAATTTGCTGAGGGGGATCTGTGCACGTAATGTCATTAATTACCTTCATTTGGTCAAAACGTCGTAGTAGACACCAGAGTTTCTGCAATTAACTCATGATTCCTGACACGTGGTAGACAACACACTCATGGATGCACCTTCACACCGTATCAGTAATTTAAGAGGACCCTTACCAGATTATCTTGGAACTGTGTGCAGAGTAACGCTGAGATGCTCCTCCACACTTGGCAGCTCCCGAGACCATCCTAGCTAGCAAGACAGTATCAAACACAACTAGTGACAGGCAAGATGGAGCCACAGCTGAGCCTGTATACTCTCCACACCATAGGGAAATGCGTTGACGTCCAGTAGCAAAATGTATGATCTTCCAATGGGAAAATGTGTCGTCGTCCAATTACCAAGCACGGTTCCAGCCAAACGTCGAACGAGAAGGAGCGCAGGAGGACTTCTTCCTAGTGAACTGCTGCTAACCAATTCTTCATCTCGCTTGTCACCTTTGATCTCCCCCCCCCCCCCAGCCCCCGACCTCCTGTAACTCCCAATAGCAGCAAAGACCATGAAAACAAAAACAAACCTCTGCGGAAGAATACCCTCGTAACCTTTGCACAATGTTAGGTGGTAGACTGGTCAATGGACCACTTACCATAAACTTCAGCCAACTACCTTTACGTTAGATATATATTTGTTACAATTAATTTTTAAAAAATAAAAATTACACTTATCCATTACAACACCACCCATCAAGAACTTTTGCTATGCAAAAATTAAGAATTAATCTCTTGACTTATTGAATATCCTCATCTGGACAAACAAACGTAGTAGACACCATAAATTTAGTTTCTGAAATTAACTCAGGATTACCGACGCTTGGCAGACGACGCACTCATGGATCCACCTTCACGTCAGTATCAACAGTTTCAGAGGATCCTTACTAGTTTATCCTGGATTTGCAGCAGAGTAACGCTGAGATGCTCCTTCACACTCGGCAGTTCCAAAGTCAATCGTAGACCGAAAGGTTATTTCCTTACGCAGTTTTTCCGAAAACCGAAAATTCTCGTCAAAACTGTCGCAAGGAAAACCTTCGCTATTTATCTTCGGTAACATAAATGTATTAGATACATTAAGCTTGTGGGAGGAATAAGAACAGAGAGGATTAATGCGTTGAGTACATAGCAGCCAATTAGAATCGGAACGAGAATAACAAAGAGAGAGAGAGAGAGAGAGAGAGAGAGAGAGAGAGAGAGAGAGAGAGAGAGAGAGAGAGAGCAATATAAGGAAATCGAGTGACAAAAAGTAAACTTTTGTACAAAATGGACCCTCGGGCAGGATGGACCATAGAATGAGAATGCTGTCAAATGCTTTATTACACAGGGTCCTCAATTTCGAGGAATAGGCTCCGAAATCTCTTCTGTCCCCGAAGTCTTTTTCATCTTGGAGGAAGTCCTTGGAGAGGAGGACGATGACTACCCGATGAAATATGGTACTCGAAGTCGCCGTCTTCTGTCCTTCCTAAAAGTTCCTCTTCTAAGGTCAAGATTCCTACTGGTTCTAGGGATGCTTCGTTGCTAATAGCATTAATTTTATGTATGTTAGGCCCATTCCCGAATCACTGTTTAACGCGCTTGACCATTGCATTGAAAAACAGTGGTTGTCGTGTCTTGTGTGTTTTACTCACTGTTATATTACTGGGAGACATAGTTCATATGATCTCATCTTAAACTGACAAGAGTGAGTCAATCTGAAAGCGTTATTAACGAAAGGATATAAGGCCATCTTAAAAATGACTCATATCTTTTTACATTTCTTGGAGACATTCTAATCTCAAATGAACGTCCATAGCCTTCCTTGATTAGACATATTGTTAACATTTTTTTTATGCGTGTCTAAGAAGGCTCTATCGTACCTTGGGCAGACATATCGTTTCCTGAAATTCTGGGGAGGTTCTGCCGTAACTTGCGGAGACATGATGACTTTCTCATGCATTTCTGAGAAGCCAGTCCCGTGAGTATCTTGCGTAGACATCTTTTCTGTCAAAGCCAATTAGCAGAAGGGCGAAAATACTGACCGTCCAATTTGATTTACACATCAAATAGAGTGAGAGAGTTTCAACATTTTCCGGTGCCTCTAACGCGCACATTATTAACCAGCTGGTAATTTCTGGTCCCAAAGATAATTAGGCTCTGGAGCGCATTGCATAAGTAGAGTCATTTACGTGGAACGGTGATTATTGTCGAACAAAACTGATAATTCGGAGGGAAAATCACCGGATTATAATTTCATGGATTTGAAATTAGTCCTTGAAATTACTCCCTCCGTATATTGTTAATTCGATAAGTGTAAAGTAACTCGTTTACGTTGAATTAATCACTCTATAAAAAAACAGTGACATAGATTAACTCAAACAATTCTGCACATATGTATGCACAATTTTGCATTAGGACACGTAGATGAATGCGCACGCGGCCGCCCCCCCCCCCCCCCCACGTGCGCGCGCGCACACACACATTATATATATATATATATATATATATATATATATATATATATATATATATATATATATATATATATATATATATATATATATATATATATATATATATATATATATATATATATATATATATATATATATATATATACTGTATATACATATGTGTGTGTGTGTGATATCGCACTACTAGGTTTAATGGAATTCAGAAAACTCATGACTGAAATAATATACTTCTGTATGATACATGTCTGAAATAACTTAAGCAATAAGCGTCAAACATGGGCATCTTCATATATTCTAGTGTATAGTTATAAAAGCATTTATTGCTGAAGGACTTACACAAAGCATGGTCCTAGAGACAAGCATATGCTTCTGTAACCCAGCTAACCTCCAGCTTAGCCAGTGATCTATTCTATCGTAGAATTCCTGTGGAATCCAAACCAGGTGAAAACGTCCGCAGAGGCTGATAATTGATACAACCCTGAAAGCAACGTGTTCCCGATTCCATTTCCCTGAAGCAAAGCTTTCACGGTAACAGCAGACGATGTCTTTGGTCTCCTCTGAATTGCAAACCGATCTAACGATATATATTCGCATGACAGACATCACAGGATTCTTGCCTAAATGTTTGAGGAAATTACGTCTACGCTCAAAGTGATCTTGCATTTTTTTTAAATTATGAAGTATGCAAGCGATATTTGTCCGAGCTAAATTTTCTATGTGCTACAAATCTGAAAAGTTCAACAAATATTTCTATCATGTAGTCCATATCTATCTATCTATTTATCTGTCACTTTCTCATTATAGAAAGAGAAGCGATGAGAAACTATGATGGTACTACCAACATCTAATTTAAGAAAAAACTACGATAGTATTACTTACATCTATTTCATGAAAACTTATCTTAATTTATTCCAGTACAGATCAGTTCTATATTAATTATCTAAAAGTTTCCGTTACAAAGCAGACACGAGTTCTAATAAGTGGCTTCTCAATCAATATTCGTTTTATGTTGGTTTCCTTTTCTTTCCTTCGGCCGTTGAAAAGCATCGCTGGTATTTAGTGTTTTCATTCCTGCTGTTGGATACCAAAGAAGAATCCTCTGCCTTTTTGCGAATGAAAGTAAATGAGTTCCGAGTTGCACGGGATACTGAATGATGCAGTCAATGTTATCAATTTTATAAAGTTAAGGCCACTAAGTACTCGTCTGTTTCACAGACTGTGTGAAAGCTTAGGATCTGAGCACACAGCTATTAATGCACAGTGGTGTGGTGGCTGTCGCGTGGGAGGACGCTCACCAGGTTGTTTGAGTTGCGAGATGAGGAAGCTTCCTTCTTATCAGAACGTGGATCTCCTTTTGCCACATTTTTTGGAAACACTAAATGGCCTGCGCAACTGGTATATCTTGCAGACATATTCAGCAAACTGAATG
Organism: Macrobrachium rosenbergii; assembly: GCA_039081455.1. NCBI lineage: Eukaryota > Metazoa > Arthropoda > Malacostraca > Decapoda > Palaemonidae > Macrobrachium > Macrobrachium rosenbergii. Next base: position 26,107,958 of record JANJGK010000042.1, read on the forward strand.
AGTTAAATTTATGTCTGCAGGGTAGTGTTACATTCTCATCTTGCATGATAAGGTTACTGGTTTTCAAAATCAGGAGGCATGTTCAGGGGGAGATTTTACGTGGTTTCCTCTGTCAGAAGCCTATTTTTCCAATAACAATGATGAGAAAGCTACTGTGAAACCAATCATTGCAGAGCATTTGTCTAATCTTATTGTGCTTTTAAGTCTTACTTTCTTGACATATATGAAAGATCAGTACAGCTGGGCTGGGTTAGAAATCCATGCCTCCTATCAGAAAATGAGAAGAAGCAGTTTCCCATTTGCTTTCAGGAAAGTCTGCCAGACGTGTGTGCTGATCGTGGCCTCAAAATGACATTTGAAACCTCAAATCTTACACCGTTTTGGAGCTGTGTAAAGAATGAACACCTTGACTTTGGAAAGAAGGCTTTGGAAATACTTCTGCCATCTGAATCTGCCTACCTTTGTGAAGCATCTTTCTCCGCACAAAGTGTTATCAAATCAAAACAGAGAACAAACTAAATGGCAACCTGAAACAAAGCCTGATTACTGCAGTAGCCTCAATACCAGTAAGAATGCAAAAAAATAGTCAGTGAACTTCAACTCCACATCTCTCATTAAGTAGTGAGTAAGTTTAAGCATTTTGCTATTTCGTTGTTCTTCTTATTTCAGTATACAGAATTACATTTTATTGTTCAGCACTCAAACCATGCGAGTTCTTAATATTTTATCTGCTTTGTCCTCCCATATTTAATCGAGTTTAATAAGCCATGGGGGTACGTAACAGTAGTAGAAGGTAACAAAGGGTACGACAAGCGAAAAAGTTTGGACAACACTGTTTTCGGGTATACAGTATACATACAAAAGTTCGACTACTTCATTTCGTTGGAGAGTTAATGGAGACCGTCAACTCTCGTTTTGCATTACCTTTCAGTTAGGCCAAAGAAAAGTGTAAGAAGCTGTGATCCATATACAGGAGTTTCATATATTCTCAATCTTTTCTTTTCTCTCACATATTATCTTTGCGGTCCTTTCGTTCCCTCGAGAAGTGACACAGTTGCTTTCGTCTCTCTCCTGAGAGAACAAACGAAGGTCCACAAGCAACACCTCACTTCACACCCTTTGTCACTATCCAGCTGACCAGAGCCTTTGCTTTTTATATGCTTTTATTTAGCTTGCTATCATGTCTGTTTGTCTGTTTGTTTGCCTGTGTCAAATGTTTTAACTTAATTTTTGACCTGTTCCCTTCGTCCGACGAACTGGAAATTTTGCAGGATTACTCAATCCTGATGACAATACAGCCATACATGATCAGTAGGTCAGCAGTGACCTCTAGTCACCCTACAGTAACCTCTCCCAGCACCTCAGGGTTTGTATGAAGTGAATAACTCTTCGGATTTTTCATACCTTCTTGGACTCTGTAGAATAAGTTAACATCTCTACGGATTTTCCGAACCTTCTTTGGCTCGACAGGTTATTATTGAATGTCACATTCAATTTCGTTAGCTACAATAATAAATTGGTTAAAATTTCTGTCAAGACTAAAAAGTAAAAAAAGAAAAGAAAAAAACACCCTAGAAAGTAAAAATTAATTATATGAGACACACCAGGATTTTCTTACGATGTCTCAAAAAATTATTTTTTCCTTTTCATGCATTTTAATAAAAGCATGTTTAAAAAGATTATATATATATATATATATATATATATATATATATATATATATATATATATATATATATATATATATATATATATATATATATATATATATATATATATATATATATATATATATATTGCTTTCTCTTAGAAAAGGGATTGAGGAATAAGAAGAAAGATGAAAACCGAACCCAAGATGGAACGATGTTTAACAGACAGAACCAGGAAGATTAAAAGGAAACAACAAAATGAATAAACTTGGAGAGGGCTGCCAGTCGAAGAAAGATGCAAAGATGCAAACGCAAAAGGAAACAACAAATAAATCAGCCTGATAGGCAGACAGTGTGAAAGAGAGAGAGAAAGACAGACAGACGGACAGGCAGAGACAGAGAGAATGCGAATAACGTGTTCATGAATTCACAAACTAGTTCATGATAGATGTTGTGGACCAAAATACCGGTCGCATAAATTATTCCCTGGTGGTCTTGTTGCATTGGTCTGTTTCTGATTTTCGTTTCTCTCATCTAAAGGTTTTGAAAAATCTATATTTTGTTAATAGATACCATTTAGTTCACACGTGCATTATATATATATATATATATATATATATATATATATATATATATATATATATATATATATATATATATATATATATATATATATATATATATATATGCAAGACACCATCGAGATATAGGTTGTGGTTATGATCTGATTTCATTGAATGAAATATATTGCATGAATGAAGCCAGTATCCATATTTCCCTAATTCGTTCATCTTTTATGGAATATTTGTTAATCTAAATATAGGTTTGTGCTATTGAAATGATACCTTGCGTCGGGAAAACTCATCGTCTAACAAAATGCAGAAAAAAAAGTTTTTATGAAATATAAAGATATCACTTCGAATGAAAGGAACTCAGGGATGTTTGAGAAGAGTTCCTAAAAAGTACAGATAATCATCATCTGTTTCTTTCTGTTATTCGTTTGTAAATACTAGAATTTTGCCTTGTTGGTCCTTATGTTGATGAATGCAGTTGCCACATCCAGAAAGTTTTTGATGTAAAATTGCTCTGTAAGACATCAGGTTTAATGAGAGGTCGATCTCTGTTCATCGTGGTATTCGTCATCGAGTTGAAATGTCGTGTCTGCAGGAGAGAGAGAGAGAGAGAGAGAGACAGACAGACAGACAGACAGACAGACAGACAGACAGACAGACAGACAGACAGACAGACAGACAGACAGACAGACAGACAGACAGACAGACAGACAGACAGAGAGGTCGTTTGACTTTCATACTTACTCTTCACCTAAACATTTCGTCAACCATGAACAGAAGATGTTCTCTGACGGGTGCTGCCCGCAACTGATTGACCTTCAGTGAATCGGGAAGGGAGTCGGAACTCAGTTCCGACACCACCTGCTCTCCTCTTCTTGTCATCTCCCGTTCCTTCACTTGCATTCAGTTTCGGATGAAGAATAAGGGGATTTCTCTGTGGGTATGTAAACACATATCTCATATATTACTATCATAGCCACGATGCTACTAATGACTCTCTCTCTCTCTCTCTCTCTCTCTCTCTCTCTCTCTCTCTCTCTCTCTCTCTCTCTCTCTCTCTCTCTTTTAAACACTCACAACGGATGGGCGTCAAATCCATGGGCGTGTAAAGTGAGGGTGTTGCCCGTGACACCGCAGTCCATTACATTTATGGAAAAAAAAATTGGTTTCACTATTCCAGAACGCAAAAGACCTGTAACCATTACAAAGTAACTTTGTATCGTTCCTAACAGAACCCTTCTCAAACCTCTGGCGAAGCTGAGAAGCCTCAGGAATAGACAGTCTAAGGAGTACTTCTCACCAGGAGAAATTTTAAACGACAAGCATCTTGCACATCATAATCAACTGAAAGGACAAAAATTTCTTGCTCAGAAAAGCAGGATCTTTCGCTCGTAACTTACACAACAGAATTACCGCCCTGTGAACGAACATCAAAAGTTCGTAAGCTCAGTCTGGGTTGCGTTAAAGAAACACATATCATGTGCACCATGGGTCACAATGAAGTCTGGGAGTGGGGCCAGGGATGAAATTCTGAGGGGTATCACAGACATGATGTAACGTTTTCCATACGTTCATATGCACACCCACACAAACACTAAATATATATATATATATATATATATATATATATATATATATATATATATATATATATATATATATATATATATATATATATATATATATATATATATGCACTTAATTTCACACCAACTCACGGTATTGTGCGGAAGACTTGTTATTTGTCAAAGAGAACCAACACAGGTCAGATATATGTGGCAAGAATCCATCTAAGCCTTTGCCTCGCTTTGGGGGCCGTAGGAATTGATTGCTTGATTAATGAGAGGATGAATGACTTACATATATGCCAATAGAGAATGTGGCATGTTTTTATGTGTCACCGGGAGCATGAAGTACCTAGGTCTTATTAGGCAACGGGACTAAAGGCAGTTTTTGGCAAAAGGAAACACGAGGATAATTTTGAGTAGGAAGGACTCACTGCATTAGTCAACATCGTTGGGAAACTTTAATGAGACAGAAGGTAGTAATCATGAGAAAAGACTAATGACAAACAAGGCTATTTACCCAAACTTTCCAGAATTACAGTAACATCCCAAGAGGGAATATCTACACACTTCGCAAAACTTACAATGTTGAGGAAACTGCGGGATATATATAGTTAAGAAAAGCAGTTTATAAAAGCGATGAATCAGTGTCAGTTTCTATGAATGATGAACTATGTAATTTTAAAGGATATCAATAAAAATACTTCTATAAACATTACAAACCGGAACGGAGTTTAAATAGGAAAATTATAGAGAAAAGAAAAAATTATAAAATTATTTCGGAAAGGAACGAAATAGATTATTTATCGAAAAGAGGAAAAAATTGAATTTTTTATTTAGGAAACTCTACAAGCAACTCGTGGAAGTTGTGACCTCAAACTCAGTCTGTTAGGCCAGTTATACAGACGTTTCTTTCTAGAATTTGGAAATTTCCTCCTCTCTCTGTACTTCCTAATCCGTCTGATCTGTTCCTTTCATTTATTTATTTCTTTACAGAAGCAGGTTTGCCATTACTTAAAGAACCGAAGTCCTTTCTATCTAAGAGACATTTGTCTTGCAGTCTCTGATCATGATTTGGCAGCCAGGTCCATCTCCACCTCTTCTTCATGAAAATGTGAAATTCATGACAACAATTGTGCCTAGACATAAACCTGATATTCTCTGTGGGCGACTCGAGAACTGTCTCTCAGAGTCAAACTTTAGATCAGGAACAACTCTGGCCTTTCATTTTGAGTCGGAGTCAAGTCAATTCCCAGTGGAATTAAAAATTGCATCAATGGTCGATATAAATGCTTTAGTAAATGTTTAGAAACGCGTGGAAGCAAGCAAAAATGAATATGGAAGGTTGACATGCCTAAAATGAAGGAAACAAAAAAGGCATTGAAAAGAAAGAAAACCACACAGACAAAAATTTTGTATAATTGAGCCTTTACAATATTCCATAGTCACGCAAAGGAAATTTTGAGTGAACTCCGAACAAACGATCTGGCTAGGAATATCTCTCTACTGAACACACACACGTGCAAGAGGATATATCAAAGATATATAAGCAACACAGGAAGCAAAGGGGAGAGAGAGAGAGAGAGAGAGAGAGAGAGGGAGAGAGAGAGAGAGAGAGAGAGAGAGAGAGAGAGAGAGAGAGAGAGAGAGAGAGACCCTTCACTGGAATTACCAATCAGTTCCAAGACAGACTTTTCCTAATAGCAAATAAACGTGACTGTGTGTTCAAGAGATAGATTGGAAATGGGAGTCTGTTCATTCTAAGGAAAACAAAATCCTGATTGACAAAGGTACATAAAACACATAAGCAACTAACATAATTACAAAGGAAACTTTTGTAAAATGATAAGATTCCAGGGGCAAAATTTTATAGTACAGAGAAAAAGATGCTATTCCTCCAGAGGGAAAACCGTCGAAGAATAAAAGGATTTGCTTTATAACAAGCGACATACACTTGGTGTCAATGACTGTCAATCATTTCTGGGTCTCTCATTACACGGAACTGGCATCTGAATTCAAATGAATTTTCGCTTTCTCTTGATCTATATTTGCCTTGTGGCACTGGCGATTTCGATTTTAAGATGGAGACAAAAATTAACAAAACTGCAAAAGATGTACACGATATACCTATTTATTAATTCATTTTGTATCAAACAAATATCTAAATTTCTTTATTGATTATTGCAAAGTGTGAGTTGTACATTAGTGTTTTGCTCTGTACTTCTTTTAATTTATTTAAGAATATCTTTTTTGCAGTTTATGAGGTTTCGAGAGGAACTTTGTGCATACCTTTCATTCGATTTACTGTAAACTTGTTTGTTGTATTTTCATCTAGCAACTTTTTGCTCATTGTTGCTGTTTGCGTAACTCTTGTTTCCATCTCTGATTTGAGAGGAGTTCTTCAAGGTTCTTATTTCTCTCCCACAGTTTGTTTTCCTTGTTTTTTATTAGTGGCTTCTATTAGCTTACCTTTCCTTCCCTTTGCTCACGGGCCAATGGTTCACCCTCCATAGCCCTTCTACTTCTTACTTCAAATATCAGACTCCTTTGTTACATCAAAGTCAAATTCCCAATTCCTCTCTTTCAACTAAAATCGCAGAGTTTGAGAGAATCTCTAAACAAGGATCCCTCACCTCCGTCAATATCTTGTGTATTAAAGTGACTCCAAAGATGTCATTATGATATCGTTTGTTCAGATGTCTTCAGTTTTTGAACTTATGATACCATTTTAGCCGCTGACTCTGTAGACTAAAGAAAAGACCTTCTGCCTCTCAGATTCCACTTGTTTTCCATCACACACACACACACACACACACACACACGCACACACACACACACACACACACACACATATATATATATATATATATATATATATATATATATATATATATATATATATATATATATATATATATATATATATATATATATACACGTATGTACGTGTGTGTGTTTCTGATATAGAAACAACAGCATAAACTCCTTAAATTTTTATTGTTTTTTTTTTATTTATTGTCAAGACATGGAAAGTATCCTTTTGCATAAATATATGAAATGAAGTTGTTTATTCTGATGTTGAAGAGGTGGAAGAAGTAGGAAATTGTTTTATTTTTCGTATCAGCTTAAAGAACGCGTCCACAAACCTTATCTTTGCATAGAACGAAACCCTTCCTGTAGGAAGCGTATTCTTAATATCAGCCTATAAATTCCTCCGTACAGAGCTTCTGAATGTCATATGTGACTAATATTGCTGTAGTAGGTCGTTCGAAATACCCTCCGGAGACATGGCATGACTCATAGCTCGGAAATGGCACCATCAAGTTTTTTGTTTTTCTCAGCGGAAGAGGCTGGGTGGTTCTTCGTATCTCCCTTTCTCTACTTCTCCCCTGGCAGCAGCGGTGGGATGGTGCTCAGACTGACAGGCTTCATTCAGCTTTTGTGGTTCCTCATCCCACTAGGCACATCTTGTTAGCGAATGCTGCGTTACGCAAGGTACTTTAGTCTGAGATTAAGAGAAGGCAGGGATTTATTTAGTCTGCTATTGTCATAATCTTACTTCAAGAAGTAACAAGTGAAAAAAATTGCCAAAAGTTCTTCGGCGCAATCGAGTTTTCTGTACAGCCGCTACAGCATATAATCGAGGCCACCGAAAATGAATCTATCTTTCGGTGGTCTCGGTATAATGCTGTATGAGCCGCGGTCCATGAAACTTTAACACAACGGGCCGGCGGTGACCTATCCTCTATCTTTGCCAGAAGCACGATTATGGCTAACTTTAACATTAAATAAAATAAAAACTACTGAGGCTAGAGGGGTGCAATTTGGTGTGTTTGATGATTGGAGGATGGATGATCAACTTACCAATTTGCAGCCCTCTAGCCTCAGCAGTTTTCAAGACCTGAGGGCGGACAAAAAAAGTGCTGGCGGACAGACAAGTCGGCACAATAGTTTTCCTTTAGAGAAAAATAAAAATCCAACGTAAAAATTCTACTTCTTCAATTTCCGAATTCTCTCTCTCTCTCTCTCTCTCTCTCTCTCTCTCTCTCTCTCTCTCTCTCTCTCTCTCTCTCTCTCATACATTTATGAATCAACTCATTCCTATTAACTTTTGATGTTTTTCCACATGAAAGTAATTTTATTGCATACATGACAAGTGAACGATGGTGTTTTCTGAGTCAGACTCTTTATCTTGTCCAGCTGGTTATGAAATGCAGATTGCCTGTTGTTCATGATTTGTTCTGTTGACAAGGCTCGATCTCTGATGCTTGTCTTATTTCACCACCATACTGATAAGTGTTGTCCGGGGAACGATACAAAGTTTACTTGTTACGGGTCTGATAGCTTTCGCTCCTTCCATATTTATCTTGAAGCAGATCGGTTAATGCTACTTTCGGCTTTCCGCTTACATAAATTGTTTACTTATTATTTCGTATTAATATTGATAAGTTTTGTATTTATTCGTTTCTTCATCCATTTTTTCCTGATCACCTTGGATACCAGAGGGGTACAGTTTAAAACTAAATTAGAAATATCGGTGATTAAATGGTGTGAAGTAGGAGTCCTTTGATTAGTTGTTTGCGTCGCTCTCTCTCTCTCTCTCTCTCTCTCTCTCTCTCTCTCCAGGGTAATTAGAATAAAAAGATTAGCACAGTCAATACTTTTTATTGAATCTATGTTAAACAGAGCTTTCGGTTTCTGGAATATTTAAACCATTTTTTTTTTTTAGTTTTCTGTAAAAGAAAATTATTGTGCCAGCTTTGTCTGTCCGTCCGCACTTTTTCTGTCTGCACTTTTTCTCTCCGCCCTCAGATCTTAAAAACTACTGAGACTAGAGGGCTGCAAATTGGTATGTTGATCATCCACCGTCCAATCATCAAACATACCAAATTGCAGCCCTCTAGCCAAGGTAGTTTTTATTTTATTTAAGGTTAAAGTTAGCCCTGATCGTGCGTCTGGCAACGCTATAGGACAGGCCGCCACCGAACCGTGGCTGAGAGTTTTATGGACCGCGGCTCATACAGCATTATACGCTGTACAGAAAACTAGATTGCGCCGTAGAAACTTCGGCGCATTGTTTACTTGTTTTACTGAAGATGGAATTATTCTCTTGTCCCTGGGAATACTCTCACTTTGATCATAATTGAATTTGACGTCCATCTTTTGATCGCAGCCATGCGCGATTTTGGAAGAGAGAGAGAGAGAGAGAGAGAGAGAGAGAGAGAGAGAGAGAGAGAGAGAGAGAGCTCGTTATGGAAGGATTTAAGTGTGGAACAGACTACAGGCAAGAAATAGCCTTTAGCAACATCATAGTTATCACAGAGAAATATGCGAGATAATGCCATTATTCGTCATCGTAAATTGAATGCAAGTGGAGGAAGGAAAGCTGAAAATTCCGGAACTGAGGTCCCACGCGCCTTCCAATCCATCACATTAGAGAGAAGTTTAAAAAGTCATACGATCTCTCTCTCTCTCTCTCTCTCTCTCTCTCTCTCTCTCTCTCTCTCTGTCTTGTGCAGACACATTTCAACTCGAAATAAGAAATCGGGAGAAAAAACAATTATAAGTACATAAAAATTGTTGCTAAAAATCAACCCTAGAAAATGAAAGCAAAACTTTTGTTACTTCCTGATGCTTAGTTGTTCAGAGGGCGATCGTTTTATAATTATTTTCCATTGAGGAAATTAGGTTCTGTAAAAACGTGTTTTCTCTCCTGGACCATCTCTCTGTATACTTGAGAGATATATTCATTCGAAAGAGCCTGGCGTTAATAAGTTCTCCGGAAAACTGTCAAGAAAGAAAACTTATTTTGGTTCAGGATCTTTGTTCTGGTGACTGGCTTATGGAAGTTGTACATAATTGCGTGGATGCAATCATCATCTTTGCGTCTCTCTCTTCCACGGTGCAGTCGATTTTTCAATACATGACATGACTTCCTATCTGTCTTTGTTAACAATAATATACGTCACTCACCTTTCACCGTTATATACTTAATCCAATTCCTCTGATATCCTCTTGCTTTCCTGTCCCTCGCCTATTTTCCTCTCCCTCTGAATGCTTGCTTGTTTGTTTGTGGAATACTGATCCCAAACCGCAGCTGCTTCCTGGGATTACTTCAGACAAATTGCTTGTGTTTTAGACAAGTGATACTGCAGGCGTTGAGAAGAGGCTGAGGAGAACAGCTAAAGAGTTCTGGGGCCTTAATTAGTCAGAGATCTTTCAAGATGAAACGGAGAGGTCTGATTTCATCTTTGATGTCCTGGCTCTCTCTCTCTCTCTCTCTCTCTCTCTCTCTCTCTCTCTCTCTCTCTCTCTCTCTCTCTCTCTCTCTCTCTCTAACAGCCACACTTACTCACGCTAATATGAATTTACTTGAGACGATAACGGAACCGCAAATTTTGAGGATTTCCTCCCATCTTGACTGCATCTGTGTGTGTGTGTGAGACAGAGAGAGAGAGAGAGAGAGAGAGAGAGAGAGAGAGAGAGGACATTTCAGGTCAGGAGGGCTTGTACATTGCATATTTTATTGCAACTATGTCACTGAATTGCGCAGTCCTCCTGACACTCTTACCATCTTCAAACCGTCTGTTTCTGTACAGTCACAGATGTCTTTAACTATTGAAAGTAAAGATTTGTCAACTTTCTTGGAGTTGCTGAGTTCGTTGCCTATCCAGCAGCTAAAACAAACTATTCAAAGCCTAATATGAACTGAAGGCTTCAAGCTAAATTTGGCGATATTTTGCATTCTGTTGCCTCCTAATTCTTTACTCTTCTTTCATTCAGTGTTTTCGTGTGTTGGCAGATACCAAATGTGCAGAAGATAAAAGTGTAAGTTGTTCTAACCTGTGCAAGGTGTTCTGCTCTGAGTATTCCATTCAAACAATCCCCATCTCCCCCAAACACCCAAACTAATCCCCACCAGATCTTGAAGCAGAACCTTCCGATTCATGAGGCACTATTTATTCCAAGTGCCGAATCTTCATGGTGTCCCCAACTAACAATCATTCGTTGCTTCACTTACCATTCATTCGTTAACAGCTTGTATAACGTCAAAGCTTCCATTGTATTGGACCCTTCCGGACACATATATGTTGAAACGGCGTTGATTGTAGAAAAAATTTTTATTTTTCTCGCATACATTGTCGTTTTGTATATCATATTTCCATCTCTTAGGGATTTGGTTTCTTTTCTTATTTTCCTGCGCATTTTAGAAAATAACGAATATATAAATCTAACGAGCAGAAGCAAGAAAATATGTGCCAATGAAATTGTGATGAGACAACTCTCTTTCTTTTCCCCTCATTCCTTGACACCGACTCCCTTCACACAAACCCCGAGAGCCACTCTCACTCTCTCTCTCTCTTCCCTCCACTTCAGCTCTCTTCTTTAGAAACTCAACATGTAATACTGGTGATGATAATGAAATATATGGGCATTTGAATGTGACGAAATGTTTCAGATTCATGTAAACGTAAAACAAAAGAGTGTTCAACGAAGGTACATAAAATTATATTTTATAATCTTCATGATGCACGCCACGCAATTCTAAGAGGTCATTTCAAATTTATTCTAAATATAAGGGTATAGCATCTCTCTCTCTCTCTCTCTCTCTCTCTCTCTCTCTCTCTCTCTCTCTCTCAACACACTTCGATGTATCTTCAGTTTCGATTTACTGATTAGCGCTAATCTTCAGAGCAGAAAATTTTTTCCTCAAAAGGAGTAATTGCGATTGAAGAGAAGCTCACAGCGTTGGCACAGCCAACCCTGGGTGATCAACCAGGGATGAAACCATCCACACAAGAGGCTTCCCAAAAGGCCACATCTGCTCTTGTACCTATGCTATTCAGTCTCACCTAAAGCCCCCGACACTGTCACAGGAATCAGGACATCCTCTACAGAGTGTGTACTGCTCTCAGGCGTCTTCTTGCGCTAGGCTTCCTTCAGCTGAGACTGTGCTTCATTAAGCTCACTTCCTTTCCTTTGCTCAGTAATCTTTAATTTTATTTCTTTTTTTATTTCAACCCTGTGTTGGTCTTCATTTTTCCTTGTTTCACAATCTGGCATTTTGTTTGGTGAAGCTTGTTCCACAGGAAGGTGAGCAGACCAGAGTTATGATAACGACAATGACTGTGGGGGTAACCATTTCCCTTTAGAACTTTTATGTTTATCTCCCTTCCATGGGATCTCAGACCTTGAGTACTTCATATCTCTCTCAATGAAGTCTCCCAAGAGACCTTATTTGCTGCACCTCCCTCTTCATTCTGGCTTTATTCCCTTTACAGTCTCTGACAGCACTTTATCTACGGACATCTCAGGCATATTTAATCTTTTTTCCCTTTCATCATCGCTTAAAAGAACCTCATTAGAAATTCTAATTGAAAAGTCTTTTAAGATTCCAAATGCATTTCCAAGCAGAGGTACCGAAGGGATGCAAGGAATCTGTACTTGGATGAAGGGCTAAAGGTTTCATCTTCATTTTGTGACAGTACTTTTCCTTCGAGCCTCTAAACAGCAAAAATTCAGGGCATCAGGTGAATTTATGTACATTTTCAAAACAAACATTTTTTAAGGGCCAGGACAGTTTTCTAAAATATTTAACTAATAATTTGAAAGCATATTTTCTTTTACTACTAACCTTGAAAAGCCTTCCATTAGATGTCAATTGGTCCTATGATCTAACAGCTCTTGGAAATAAAACCAGCCGCAAAATATCTGCGGCAGATTCATCTCTTGGTAAGGGGAGAAGAATCAACCAGTGTCCATTCAGCCTGTCTATCCACAGTCAGACAGCTGACTGAACAAAGTCTTAGTCAGCTGTCTAACTGTGGATAGACAGGCTGAATGGACCTTGATGATTCTTCCTCCCTTAACAAACGATGAATCTGCCGCAGAAATTTTGCGGCTGGGTTTTATTTCCATTTGTTACTCCCATATTAAATAGCACAGTTCCTATACAACTCAAGAATAATGATAGTCAATATATCCTAACGAGATAAACAAATGAAAACGGGAAGATCTTTAACTTCGGCAACCATAAACAATGACATTCGTATTTTATCAAATGTGGCTGAGTTCTGTTCATGCGAAATTATATATTCATTGGAGAGAACCATTTTGTGCCTTGAGATTTTATCAATGCTGGATAGTGAAGTGACTGGTCGTGATGAAAAGTATTAATTCAATAACTAAAACTAAAACTGAATGATTCATATAGATTTAATGGTTAGGTAATTATGGATATTTAATTCATGCACAAAATAGACTGAAGCAATAGTCTGTTGAATAAAAAAGTAAGTAAAAAAGGAAACTGTCTATGAGTTACTCGCAAAGAGCTGCTTAGAATCCTTTGGGGAAGAAAACGAAAAGTAGGAACAAGTCAACTATGACAAGACCTCTGGGGGATAAAAATGACCAGTATTTTTTCTACCATGTACAAGTTTCCTTTAAATTCACAAACTTGGGAATCGCATTCTCTCTCTCTCTCTCTCTCTCTCTCTCTCTCTCTCTCTCTCTCTCTCTCTCTCTCTCTCTCTCTCTCTCTCTCTTATACTTTGGCAAGTCATTATTACTTCTGAATGATTCAGCTGAAGCGACATGTCATTCCCCGGAAGTGTTTCAGAAGTGGATTTAACCACACCGAGGCCTTTAGTATGTCGTCAAAGGACGTCAAATTACACACATGTCTGTTTGTATCGTCAGGTTTATGGAAGAGGAATATAGTTAAACAATAAAGGAAGAAATCTCGAAAATGTGAAATGCACAGCACACATGCTTCTTTTATGTATTTTCTACCAAGACTAAGAGGACAAAGCATATGTTCCACTCGAAAAAGATTATTTTGACCTTGGTAAACATGAAATTTTTAAATATCCGTTGATAATTTAATAAAAGTTTCCCTGATAGCATGTCACAAAATTTACGTAACATAAACATTTCTTAGCTATTATTAACTTTATTTTTATGTTTATTGCCACCGTTTACAGAAGAGGTGAACTGAAATTTAAATCCAATACTGTACCCTAAAACACTATTGATTTCATTTTTTTTCCAAAGTAGATTTTGGTTTCAATTTTCTTTTGCTATATTTAGATTACAGAATTCTTTTTGACTCCACTGCCCAAAATGATTTAATTCCTTTCATATTTCTCACTAAATCTGGTTTAAGGTAAGTTTTCCACAACTTTATGTAACTAAGTTATATAAAATGCGAATTAATCTGCGATACTTCGAACAGTAATTAAGCGATGCTGCCGCAGAGAAATCAGAATTTTCTTCAGTAGATGTTACGCGTCTTTTTTTGTGGATAAAATCTCATGATAATTTTTCCCCGAAACAAAAAGAGGACACAACGCAGAGCCAGATATTGCACTGCACAATAAATAAAATTTTTCTTCCAAAGACTGATTTGATTGTAAATAATAGCTATCACCGAGGCCTTTTTCATAGGATCAGAAAGATTGTTTCATGAGTGGGGGAAGCCTTTTTGATGTGTTACTCTGTCAGCAGTCATTCCGTTAACAAGAACTTCCGCCCTTTAGCCGCGCTGACATAAATCTTTCTTTGGCGATGACTGATTTGAGAAAAAGGAAAGACAAGGAAGGAGAGGATATATATTATACTCACTCAGAATGGCTGCCAAGAAGCTTCACCAACTGCCTGTACTAAGTATCTGCGTTTCCCACTACCCCTTGTGACTGGGGGCCTGCTGTGTCGATTCCCAAAGATGGCATTAAAGCAGAACGGTTATAATTTGTGAATAATCTGTAATCTGTAAAGTTTAAGAACTGTTTATCTGAACGCTTTTTGCTCCTGCTACACTATCGGTAGAATCAACTTCGGTCCTGAGAGGAAACAGAATATTCTATTTTAATAATTATAGATTATAAATCATCAGATGGATATCATATCTGAGGTCTAGCACTTTTCCTAAAACCTCACCTGCGATGATCAACAGAGCTTTTGACTGGATTTTGACTGACACCAGTGCGTCTTCATTGTTGAAAAAAAGTAAAAAAATCACGTCGGAATGAATTTTATTTCTTATACATATTTTCTCTTTCATTTTTGTAGTCCTTCAGACTGTTAGTTTTTCTTTCAACTCATCCCTCTTATTCTCTCACGAAACATGAGTGCCAGGGAACGAAAGGCCACCTCCCTCTTAACAACCTCTACAATTTTCTTGGAGTAACTTTGCCTTTTTCCCATAAAAAATCCTGGCAAATGTGACTTACCAGATGGGATTATGGAAGCCTTGATGGCATCCTTGGGTGAAGTTCATCTGTTGACAATATCGTATTCAAGCGTTTTTTTTTTTATTATTATTATTCACCGGGTCGTTTAAGAAAGAAAATATACGTATTCAAAAACGTAGTGGATTCCAGATGTACGGATGTTAGTTCTTTAAGACTAGCCATTTCAGCAACAGACAAAGCCTCGGAATTGCAACTGTATTCTAAGTCCCCATAACAATTATGAGCGGCTATGAACTGCTTCCTTCAAGAAACGAAGAATTTTCTAGGAAATCAAAACAGCAGCAAACAGACAATTTGCCGATTATTTTGTTCACATGTTCAGGCTAACAGTGTACCAGGTGCGTTCTCCATGAACATTGTCTGCAAACGTTGCAAAGTAAGAATGCATTTGACTGTTTGCGTTCTACGTTTGCAAATTTGTGGGTGGTGTGTTTAGATTTAGTGGGGATGTATTTAGGTTTAATGGGAGTTGTGTTTATGTTTAGTGGAGGATGTGTTTAGGTTTGGTGGGAGGAATGTTTAGGTTTAGTAGTGGATGTGTGTAGGTTAATGAGGAGA
>JANJGK010000042.1:26126053-26181053 GCA_039081455.1 Macrobrachium rosenbergii
TCCGTCATTCGCAAGTGATGAAGATTTCCTTCGCTAGAGGAAGCCTCCAGTTTCTTGTTACTCTTGAAATGTGGCTCAGATGAAGACGAATTCTGTCTCTCGATTCTCCTGCTTAAAGACTGCACACATTTACTTTATGAATTAAAGGTGTTATGTAATATGCAGATTTTTTTTTTTTCATTTGAAGAATGGTGTAATCATGGTATAATAACATTGATACAATCATGTCCGTGATATGAGACTTCACAGGAACGACAAAAAGGAGTGTGACGTGAGATAGGAATTATGAAGGCAAAAACAAAAATGTCAGCTGATGTGTCACCTCAGAAATCACTATTTCAATTAAACAGGGAGAAAATATAAACATTGTTTTTAATCACAACTTATCCGCTTTAAAGTTCCGTAATTTTTATTCAGAGTTGACCAACAGCGGATGACAACAATAATATTTTATTCAGAGTCAAATTTGTCAATTGACTTTGAATAGAATATTACCGTTGTCATTCCCTGTTCGTCAACTCTGAATAAAAATTACGGACATTTAAAGTGGATATGTTGTGGTTAATAACAACGGGTTATATTTTTCTCCCTGTTTAACTGAAGTAGCGATTTCAGAGGTGACACATCATTTGGCATATTTGGTTTTGCCTTCATCATTCATATCACACGTCACACTCCATTCTGTCGTTCTTATGAAGTCTCATAATAGGAACATGATTGTATCAACGTTACTGTACCATGATTGCGCCATTCCTCAAATGATAAAAGTAAATCTGCATATCACATAACAATTTTAATTCAAAAAGCAAATGAGTGCAGTCTTTGATCAGGAGAATCGAGAGACAGAATTCTCCTTCATCTGAGCCACACTTCAAGAGTAACAAGAAACTGGAGGCTTCCTCTAGCGAAATGACGGAACTAAATATGTTCCTGGAACTGAAATTCAACATATATATTGTATCCTTACGACGTCATTTCTGACTTTGCAAGATTTTTCATGCAATGAAATATCCAATGATGACTTTTTCTGTAAGAAGAATTCTCTCTAACTTGACATTTTGTGGTTGAGACGAAAAACTAGTTAATGGTGAAGGCAAAACCTGCTCTCATTTTCTGGATCAAAGGGAAAGAGAAACTTTTGTTCAAGTCGTCGCTGAGTGAACGTCTTTACTCGCCTCACTTTCTTTTTTTTTATAGAGCGCAAAAACTATCTTCATTTTGAGAGAAGACAAAGGAATATGTACTCCTGCCCTCGGGTTGCGATCCAGGATTTGAAAATCTCTCTCTCTCTCTCTCTCTCTCTCTCTCTCTCTCTCTCTCTCTCTCTCTCTCTCTCTCTCTCTCTTTGTATGTTAAAGATTGAAATCTTCGGTTTGGAAATTGAAAGGCCTTACTTAACGGCGTCACTGTAGCTTCGTGATATTAGAGCAAACTCTTTCCGCACAAAGGCTGGGTAATTTAGTGGTTAGGACGTGTTTCTCACCAACGAGCGGTCCTGTGGTCGATCCCTGAGCGAACCGCATAGATTGTAGTACGTATATGTGTTCCATGAACACAAGTTGTGTCACTGATGACTTCACAAGAGAGACAGTATCTCGCTGCCAGTCGACTGTGGTGGGTCTCAATCAAGGTGCAGAAGGGCATGGGGCTCGCAGTCTCACCATAAAAGTCTCTTCCCATCACGCGTGTTGCTATCTTATCGGCACTGCTCCTGAACATGATATCATCGTCGGTGAATGAAAGAGTTCTCAGTCTTAAAACCCTTTCTCTCTTTTCCTTATGTGTCGCTGCTTTTTCTTCTTCTTATGCCCAGTCTTCCTCTTTTCCTTTCTCCACAAAATGACGTCTTCAGAAAGTTCTTTGAACTTTCAGTCCCTTAGCGTATTTAAGTTATTTTTTCATTCCCTAAGATTCGAAAGCACAAAATAAGTAAATTTAATACGACATGAATTACCGTCATTCCCAACAAAAAGGAGTCTGACATAAAAAAAAAATACTGCTTTACAGTCCCTGTAGTTATTCTGTAAATGCACAGAACGAGCATATTTCGTAACACCGCTTAGTACTTAGAGACGGTCTTGATCAAAATATTCCTTGCAGGGCATTTGTATGACGCTATGAAAACGTTAGGCCTATATGGACTACCATTTGGCCATTGTGATCTGTCCGGAATGAATGGGACATTTATGTCTATATCAGACGGTTTGTAGGACTCTTACTTATGTATATTCAGTATGTTAAGATGTATCGTCTTCGCCCCAGCCACTGGTATTTATTGCTTTCCTGATACCCTGCTGTGCTACTCCCAGTTGAGGAAAAATGTAAACACAAGAAGTTCGCCCTTTCAACTCTATGTAGGTGTAATTTCCGTGACTAATAGTAATGTTTACTTCTGCACAAAACAATAAGATGCAGTATTCCTACCTCCATTAGCCTTACTCCCGTTACAAAACGTGATTCTAGAATGTCTGTTCTATATTTAGTCTTCATTTGCTGTCATCAGCATATCAGGAAAAGAAATTCTGCTGGGTCAGTTCGATACTTGTACAGTATTTTCATGTTAATTTGCCACCCAAAGAGGTCAATGAACTTTCGACAGGATTTTCCAGTTGATACATCCCAGACGATATTATGGTCCTGCGCAGAAGCACATTGGAAGGTTCCACAATATACATCCGTCTAATACTATGTGTCTCAGACAGCCTCAGTGTGGATTCCAGTAGCAAGACCAACAGTTAATCTATTCTCCGTCACTTCTTTATTGTTCTCATCTTCCTCGATGAATCAAATGATTTCAAATATTATTGTTCCTGATTGCATATATTTTAAATAAACTCGCATGAGGCTCTTTACCTAAACATCTTGGTGGTTTTGTGTGTTCCAGGAGACAATTTTGATTTTGGCATCTGACTGATATATTAGCGCTGTAATAGGTAGCCCTGCATTTATGTCTCGTAGTCACTAGGCGAAGTCCCTTCCTGGCGTGACACGACCACGCGTAAACAAATCAACAACCAAATTATATATATATATATATATATATATATATATATATATATATATATATATATATATATATATATATATATATATATATATATATATATATATATATATATATCTATATATATATATATATATATATATATATATATATATATATATATATATATATATCTTCTTCGTTTTAACGTGCTTTTTCCCATTTTTATATGGGGTAAGCAAGATGCCTTCTTTTGAAGGACTTTGATTTGGCATTGGGGTAGCCTCGATCAGCTGCCCTGCCTGACATCGCTTAGACCCCGGTAGCGAATGTGTACATGTATTGTACCAAATCCCCAGCTCCCTTTCTCCCAGCAGCGAGGAGAACTGAGTAGTTAGGCCGACAGTTCGAGACGTGTGAGGCGTCTGTTATGTTTTTAGAAGATGTTGGAGTGGCTTTGTTTATGTGTGTATTAGTCTGTAACACCCATTTGCTTTCAGCAAACCTACCCATTGATTACATATATAATCCTGGGGTGTCTACACGGATAGCAAAGTGTCGGCTGCAGATTTCAACCCGCATCATAGACCTCTATGAAGTCTGAGGCTGCTGCTCTACCGACCATATATGTATATGTATATGTATATATATATATATATATATATATATATATATATATATATATATATATATATATATATATATATATATATATATATATATATATATATATATATATATATATATATATATATATATATATATTGTTGAAGCTACAAATGTCGCTTAATATCAAATTCACGCTACCTCGGGTATATCCCTGATGAGGAATTATCACCGAAGGAGAATTTCTAAGTGATAAATGGACTGGTACTGCCGAGTATCGACCAGTCCATTTAACACTTATAAATTCTCCTTCGGTGATAATTCCCCATCGGGGATACTCCCGAGGTAACGTGAATTTGATATTAAGCGACATTTGTGGCTTCATGATTGTATATAAATCACGGTGTGATAAAAAATTTCACACACACACACACACACACACACACACACACACCAATATATATATATATATATATATATATATAATATATATATATATATATATATATATATATATATATATATATATATATATATATATATATATATATATATATATATATATATATATATATATATATATATATATATATATATATATATATGTATGTATATATGTATATATGTATATATGTATATATATATATATATATATATATATATATATATATATATATATATATATATATATATATATATATATATATATATATATATATATATATATATATATATATATATATATATACAATTTAATTTGGGGAAATGCTTACCATGAGCCAGTTATAGACTCTAAATGAATGATTTCGTTACTTACCTCTATTTTTGTATAAAATCTGACTGCTGTTAATTCAGGAAATCACAAAAAAAACAAGGATAAAGGGGGAATTTATCTGAGCTGAGGGCTCTGCTCACAAGGTATTTGTAAGTAAACACGTTAGGGTAAGTTTAAAATTACGTGTATTTAATGAAAGGAAATATCAGAAGATGAAATGGAGTAATCAAGCAGGCAAGGCCAGAGAGGTTAATCATAACTGGGAAAACTTGAAAGTATATCCATCAGTGTGATGATGCTGACACAAGGCACAGTCAAGAGAGATTTCCACGGCTAACAATCCCTCTGTAAACTGAGAGATTCACGAATTAAAAACCAGTAAGGATTCAGTAAAATATACATAGGACAAGGCGAGCACAGAGGGTGCCAAGAAGTCTTGAACACACGATTTTATGTAATTATTTAAACAGGCATTTACGTAACACTGCCCTAACAAGACAAGATTGATATGGAAACACTGGCACTTAGAAATGGAAATAGGAAAATTAGTACGAGAACTAAAACAGTGTAACTGACTGGAAGAACCTTTGCAACAGATCACTTTGCCTTGTAGACGAGGTGGCTTCAGTGAGGGTAATGGCAGAGGAGGAATTGCTAAGGGCATCACTGGTAAGAAGACTAAAGTTCCCTACAAGATAGGACCATGTGGTAGGGCATAGCTCTCTGAAGGAGGCGGGAATGGAAGGGGGAGATGCGTCTCGCTTGCGTCCAGCAATGTCTCTCTCGCTTGTTCCTTCAGTGAGACCCTTATATGACTTCAGTCAGGGGTTAGGAGGTTATCCACAGGCAGATTGGGGTTGGTGTCGTTTCCCTATGTGTGGGCATCATCTATGACTCAGTCCAGGTGTTCATGCCAGCTGTCCTCTCTTAATCTGCCTCTGGCCAGGCATAGGATCTGAAATCAAAGTTTCCCACAGCATCACATGTTCAAGAAGAGAAAGTTGAAAGGCGATTAAGAGTGTGGTTAAAAGCTTAAGGGAGGGGCCTATATTCCTTTCGCCCTTCCTTGTCAGGCAGTGCCCAAAATGCATTGTTGTATTTTCCAGCTTTAAACGAAACATTTGGTGGCTGGGATTCTTGGGAAAATATAATAATATATATTGATGTATGTATGCATGTATGTGTGTGTGTGTGTGTGTACATTCCAGGATAACACTCAAACACATGGAGCAATTTCAACCAAACTTGGTATACATATGACTTACTGTCTGGAGAATACTGTGGTGGTAATACATCACTAGTACCAAAGGCACCAAACGGGGTTGGCGGTGGGAATGGGTTCCCTGAAACAGGGCTGGTTCTGCCCGTAAACTTAGTACCACATAAACTCTGTGGGTTTATCATACCTCATCTGGGTATACTATGACTTACTATCTGGAAAAGAATACTGTGGGTGGGGGTAAGACATCACTGGCACCAAAGGGTGGTGGGGGTGGGACGGGGGTGACGCATACAAAGACAAATATTAGCATCTATTCCATAGTTTTTGAGTCTCTTGAGATGATTAGTGACAATCCTCATGCCTTTTAAGTCCACATTCAACCCTGATAGGAATGGGAGGTGAGAAGGGATGAAATATAAAATGTCAAAAATCTTGGGCAATGTAATTGAAGCAACTATCTTAACAGGAAACAGGGAAAGGAAGTGAGAGAGAGAGAGAGTAGAGGGGCTGTTAGGGAGGAGAGAGAGAGAGAGAGAGAGAGAGAGAGAGAGTGAGAGAGTAGAGGGAAAAGAAATTAACTATACCTTAGTTTTACCAGACCACTGAGCTGATTAACAGCTCTCCTAGGGCTGGCCCAAAGGATTAGACTTATTTTACGTGGCTAAGGACCAATTGGTTACTTAGCAACGGGACCTACAGCTTATTGTGGAATCCGAACCACATTATAGCGAGAAATGAATTTCTATCACCAGAAATAAATTCCTCTAACTCTTCATCAGCCAGCCGGGAATCAAACTCCGGCCCAGCGAGTGCCAGTCCACAGCTCTACCGACTCACCCAACGAAGAGCTGAGAGTAGAGGGGTGTTAGTGAAGAGAGAGAGAGAGAGAGAGAGAGAGAGAGAGAGAGAGAGAGAGAGAGAGAGAGAAAGGGAGAGAGAAATTTTATCAGTTAGAGTAGGACATCGCTAGCACCAAAGGACACCAAATGGGGTTGGGGGTGGGAAGTGCTTCCCTGAAACGGGGCTGGTTCTACTTATAAACTTAGTAACTAAATAAATTCTATAAGTTTATCATAGCTCATTTCAGTATACATATGACTTACTATCTGGAAAAGAATAATGTGGGGGCGGGGTAAGACATCACTGGCACCAAAGGGGGCAGGAAGTGGGAAGGGTTGACATGTAAAAATAACCAAAAAAACAGATATAGGTATCTAATCCATAGTTTTCAAGGTTGCTGAGATGAATAATGACAGTCCCGATGCCCTTAAGTCCAAGTTCAGCCCCTATAGGAAGCGGGGGTGAGAGGGGTGAAATATAAAATGTTAAAAATGCTGGACAATGTAACTGAAGCAACTATCTTAACAGGAAAGGGAGAGAGTGAGAGAGAGGGAGAGGGTTAGAGTGGAGAAAGAGGGAAAGAGTGAGGGAGAGTTGGAGAGAGAGAGAGTTTATTGGTTGTCATTCAGAGTTTTCCCGGGCAGTGGCTGGTTGGTCAGGTAGACGAATCTAAAGGCAAATTTGCACACAACGCAATATTGGTGAGTAATTGATAACTGATAGTTCAGCTAAATGGTAAATGCAACAAGAGTCATGCAATTTCAAGGCTCTTTCAGGATTCATGAAATATTCACGCTGTTTGCAAATGACATAGAAAGATTTCACAAAAATAAACGGAATCCTTGGGTTGGTATTATACTAATACTAGCCATACAAATACATGTATACACGTTTCTTTAATGAAATAATATTATTATAAACAGAAATATTGAAACGAAACAAATATAACAAAACTTATGAAGCTTCCCTTTTCTCATTAGAGATTGTCATTAAGGTCATGTCTTCCTAACATGTTATTGTTCCCCTTCTTGTAATTATGGTGTAGTATTTTACAGGTTATGTTATAGGTGGAACGCTACTTTATGATCCTTTTCATCAAAGATGTGGTTCTCGTATCGTCCTGCTCTTGAAAACTTGACTACGAACATTTTCAGTTTTCTCATTGCCAGGCATAACAGTCTTGTCCGACAACTTCCCTGGTGTGACTCCTGCTTTCTTGTGAACAATTTCCCATTGGTTATCTGCCTGCCCTACTTCCGGTGCAGCAGACGATGTTGTGCTTGGCCTTTTCTCTGGCGTTTCCACCTGAGATCTGTCCTCGCCTCTACTCCTGTCCCGTCCTCTGCAGCCTCCTCCCCAGAAGACAGTCACTTCCCGGCAATACGACTTGTCCAAAGGCCACAGCATCTTCTTCAGTCTTCCACCTCATTCCACTCACAGTTCCTCTCATGACTGCCTTACGCTGTTATTGAGCATCTGAAGGAAGATAAGTGAGTGCGTTTTCAAAAAAGAATAAGGAATGTTTCCATCACCTTTGTGAACTCTTCTATCCCAAATTTCAAACAGTTTCGGTGTGTATATATAATCACACCTATTTTATATATTTGTGTATTTTTAGTAATTCCGCTACCTAACATAAACTAATATACTCTGGAAAATTTATTATCTTTTGTTGAAATCATATATCGTATCCTCACGCATAAATCCTCTGACGCTACCCCTGTCTCACACTATCTGACACATAATAAGATATAGGTGACCATCACTTGATGCCTCACTGTATTTTTATTAATGGTTATCATGTCGATGAGATCATAGACAATATATATGCAAATACTTGTGATTTCCGAAGGGAGGGGTGTTGGCTAACAGGGATGACGGTTGTAAAGGCCTTTATTTTAGATGAAAGGCGGGAGACCAAGAATAGTCCCCTCGTTAACGAAGGCCATTGGGCTTGTCAGTCTTGGGAAAGATATCCTACAACTTTATATGCACAACCTTTATGGAGGTGTTAGCCGTTTGTGAATTGAGGCTGTTGCGTTCTGACAATTAAGATACTGCATTCTCCAAGTTTCCAGCGCTTAGGAAGTTCTGAGACATTGATGTCTATCTATTTCAAGACCGTTTCCAAATGCAAACAGAAGTCAAAGGTTATTTTCATGAGACATAACATATGCATGAGGAGATATACATAAGGAGATACCTGAGATCCATCCCAATAACTTCATTTCCTCTCTCCTGTCCAAAAATGTTTCCTCTCTCCCCTTCAAAGGCCCAGCAGTCTTCCTGGCGAGACTGGATCCACCAGTATGTGAACCTTTCCTCATTGAGTCTTTTCTGCTGGAGTGACTGACCTCTGCACCAACCGCTCTCCAGTTAATGCAAGACGTTTGACTCTCTCGTGCATCTGCTTCTGTGCTCCTTTTTCTTCTTCTGGGTCTTTGGTGTCTCATTTACCTAGCGAGTCTATTCAGGGCTCTAATCTCATCTGAAATATTACAGCAAAACTTCACTTCGATTTTATTCACATTCACTCGGACATCTTTGAACATTTTCGATCCATACATGATTATTCATTAGTATAGTCGTATAAACTCCAAAATATCTGTTTTTTAATAAAAAAAAATGAGTCTTAACATACAGCTAAAACGTTCCCCTGATTGCCGTACATGACCACCAAACAACACTGTCAATAAAAGTCGCCTCGTTTCAGTCTAATGATGCTTTTTGATAAAGCGCTGAACTAGTCCATATTTAATAATGTTGAACAAATAATAATGCAATTAATTTCTCAGTTGACAGATGACAGTACAGCTGTGGCCATTCCATGACGGATGATAAACATAAAATCATTGATGCATTTCTCGTGTATACTATTGGTCTTTGGAGTTCTGTTGCTAACATTCCTCCTTTCCTACGAAAATTTGATACAAAAACGAATACTAAATGAACATGACGATTCACTCTTATGTATCATCATTTGAATGCAGATTTCGTTCAAATTCTCTTACACGTCTCTCTCTCTCTCTCTCTCTCTCTCTCTCTCTCTCTCTCTCTCTCTCTCTCTCTCTCTCTCTCTCTCTCTCTCTCTCTCTCTCTCATATTCGTCGAGCAGACAAGACAAGAACAACTGCAAAAAAAGAGAGCTTCTTCCAGAGGTAATTGTGTCCAGCTGAAATCCTCGAGGAAGGGAGGTGG
The DNA here is from genome assembly GCA_039081455.1 of Macrobrachium rosenbergii. Taxonomy (NCBI): domain Eukaryota; kingdom Metazoa; phylum Arthropoda; class Malacostraca; order Decapoda; family Palaemonidae; genus Macrobrachium; species Macrobrachium rosenbergii. Next base: position 26,135,678 of record JANJGK010000042.1, read on the forward strand.
GAGCATTGTCTTTTCCTTGCTTTGATATTCCTCACCACAAAGGAATGTCAGTCTTTCACAACCGCACCATTTTTAATCATGATCTGTCTGTAGAAAAGATAACGGATAAACAAAGCAAAATAAATATGGGGGGGAATAAGAATATTCACATCTGACAACTTGAGCGTTCGTTCCTTCTACTCTGAGACCCCAAGGAAGAAGATCTGAACCGAACATCGAGACTTGGGCCTCAAAGGGTGATTTGTATCATTCCCAAAAATGGGTCCATTTTCTGTCGCTGGAATTGCACGAGGAATGCGTGAAGGATGTCATGAGGAAACAGTCCAACGTATGTATAATTAGTGCTTAATTAGTCTCCCACGGAGCACCAGTACTCATTCACAATAAACGACTCATTAATGGGATCTTAGATAAAGGTTCGATGATCCGTGGCTCTTACGGAAGCCCCTGACCTCTGAGGAACAGTGAGCTATTCCGTCCTCTGTCTCTTTAAATAATAATTAGACTTTGAATTCTCTATTTCCCGACAAACATCAATAATGATAATATTAAATAACGTAGAAAGCATATAAGGCAATCGTGAAGTACAAAGCACTTTACTAAATATCGCATACCTTATTGCTCATGGATTTTACTTCAAAAAGGAATTTCCTGATCCTTGACTCGCATGGCGTCCGAAAAAAAACTTTGCAATGAATAAAACAATTATTTGTTAATGAACCCAGCATGCTTCCCGTCTTTGAGTATGTCAGAGAACTTTTCTAAGACTTCATTTAATTACTCAGGTTTACGAAGGAGAAATAGAGAAGGTAATTAAGGGACAGTTTAAATTAGGATAATCCAAATCTAATTATTCTTGCTCTTGAACAGCCTGGGAATCGTTGCGATTATTTACTCCGAAGCAAAATGACTCCCAATTCCAGAAGAAAGTCTGTCTGTTATGAGGTGGTAGATGAAATGAGACTACTGTAGCCTCTCCAAAATGAGGCTGCTTGCTAAGGCAGCGTCCCCCCATGAATCCCTCTCGCCAGTCTCTCACTCACGCCATTTCACACACACTCCACGCACACCGGTAACCATTATGGTTTTCCACAGTTGCCTTAAAAAATCGATTTAACAACAGTGCATACTCGAGATGATACAGAGGTCACTGGAACATGGTCTTAAAATATACTACTTATATAAGAAGTTTAGTATTTTTCAAGATAGATAAATATGGTAAATGGCAATATGGTTTACATGTGTTCTCATATATTCTCTCTTGTCACTACCTTTACAGAAAAACGCCTTATGCCATATTTCGTTCTTGCAATTCTTTCAGCTTTGTAAGACAAAGCTTATCATGTTATTCAGTCATTTAATTATTAGCATATCCTTCATATTCCACTTAGAAAAAATCATTTAGACAGTTGTGCCGCTATTAATATAATGACTTACATGTTATCATGATCATGTCTGCAACTGATTAAACCTAATTCTGTCTGAACAAACAAAGATATTGATAGCTTTCTTAGATCGGGTTTCCTCTCGTATAGTGCACACAATTACAATTCCCGTTCCAGGTTCTCAGTCATTTTTGTCAGTGCGATGGCAAAGCCTCTGATAAATTTGCCATACTGGAAGATCCTCTCTTTAAAAGCTAATAGAATAAGGATTTCTGCAGGCATATATGCATGCATGCATATGTGAATGAACCTATTTATTCAAGAAAGTCATAAGCGAAGAGTATTAGTCGAACTCCTGGTGGATAGGGCGCATCATTAGAACCCTTCCGTAAAGCCAAGCCTTGACAATAAACAAGTATTAACGTCAATGGCCAGTTTAGAAATCAGTTGGTGCAGTCAGCAGTCGCTACGACTATTTCATGGCATCATAATCCTTCCCAAGGACGCTCAATTGCAGGGGAATACCTGAGGCAGAGCCACACCCCTAGAAACCGTGACAGGGTTCATCTTAGTTGTGAAATGCAGCACCTGAGTGTTTACCATGGTCTAAGAAAGAGAAGGTCTGTTCACAACTGACCCAAAATTCGACCAACTTCGCGCACGGGGCGAGCGGACGGGCCATTTGCCTGTCAGGCAGGCCAAGGAAGTATAGCAGAAAGGAGAAGCTGTAAATGCGATCGTGATTTTATAGTGTGTTCACGTGTATTTTGGTCATCGTCATTGTAGAACTATGCCGAATATTTGTGCACTATGGGTTTAACTCCAGTTCAGATCGAAATACTGATCTTACTTTTCATAAATTTCCTAAAATGAAGAACTCCGAAGCAAATGGATTCATCTGTGCAAGAGAAAAGACAAATTCAATACGGAGTCTTCGAGGATTTGCGGTTTGCATATTAAATCAACTGATTATGCAAGGAACCTTATATATGAATTAAATGGAATCTCAATACCAAGACATCTTGTACAATTACAGATTGATGCAGTACCAACAATGCATCTACCAGCATCAAATGATAAGTTTAGAACTTTGTATTCTTTTGAAGTATAGCCCATGGTTCTTAATGAATCAGCTTATATTGTTAATATATTTCAATGTGACAAATAAGTGCTACTTAATAGTTTCTTTGGCTTCTATTACCATTTTTAACGGAACATTACAAATGATAGATGCCACGATTCCCCTATTTGGATTTTCGGTGGTGTGCAAGGAGAGAGTACATGTAGTGGTATTCTATCCGAGTAAAGTTAACTGTTCATAATAAATCAGTTTATATAGTTGAATTATATACAGCATGACATATATTTGTCACTTAATATTTACTATGCTTACTATTACCATTGATAATCAAATGTTGCAAATGGTTTGATGTCACGATTTTCACTTTAGATTTTGGGTGGTGTACAAGGAAATAGGAGACGTAATGTAAATTATTTTTTTATATTTATTTTTTGTACAATTAAATGTCTGAGCATTCCAGCTGATTTCCTATAAAGCTAACAATCATCATCAACGTGGCTACGAAATTTTTCCGTTTTGAAACTTAAAAGATAATTGCTAGACTAGAACTTTTTGTCGGGGAATTAAAATACCAATATTCCATTTGGTGAACAAATTGTTGATCTAGTTAATTTGCAATACCTGCGCAAAGTTTCTGATTCCTTTGCCCAGTAAATAACTTAATTTAAGTTGACCACATGCCACCAATTATGGAGTTTGGGCCAGGGAATTGAAATACCAAAATTTCTTTCGGTAAATAAATTTTTCACCTAGTTAATTTTTTCATAGTACCTGAACAATATTTCATCTGTTTTTCTGCCAGTAAAAATACCAAAGTTTCCTTTGGAGAGTAAATGGTTGACCTACTTAATCTTTTTATAATACCTCGGCAATATTTCCATTGTTCTTTGCCCAGTAAATAATACAATTGCTGTTGACTGGATGCCATTAATTATAAGATTAGGCCTAACCATATAAGTAATGATAAATTGTTCTCAGTTGAACGCAAGTCACCAGTTATAACCATTTTTGTTTCTTTTGTACTAAAAATAATTTGTAAATAGTACAAGAAATTACGTCATTACCAGCCAGGAGTTTCCTAGTTATATTCTTGATGTTATAGTAAAGTCAATATTCTATGAATGAAATAAATCCATTATTGCCCTCCCATTACCTTTCAAAACAATTAAACTATTGCATTTTGTTTAATCACATTTTTACAGAAATATTGATAAATCCCGTTATTAAAATTCAAATCTTTTGTTTTAAAAACAATCCCTTCTAAGTCTTTCTCTACCCATCTTGCCGCGTGACGTAGGTGTAGCTCCGCCTACCTGAGCGTGAACAGACCCTCTCTTTCTTAGACCATGGTCAGGTGTTTACTGCCCGTGCACGCATTTCCTTTGCCATTCAGTGGTGTAATGATTTTTGTCTGAATCACTTTAAATTAAAGTAGATAAAACAATGCTAACACACATGTCAGCATTGTTGAACCTTTCTAAAATTCAGTACATCAACAAAGCTGCTTCTACAGTTAAAGTACAAATAAAAATAATACTTTTACCTCAAACTATGAGTTTATCGCTTTCGCTGTAACAGACTTCTCATTTGGTTCGAACTGGTTTCAGAATTAACACACACACACACACACACACACACACACACACACACACATAGAGAGAGAGAGAGAGAGAGAGAGAGAGAGAGAGAGAGAGAGAGAGAGAGAGAGAGAGAGAGAGAGAGCCTGATTCTCCCCCAAATATTAAGTGGTAACAAAAGTTTAGTCATTTTCTCTTGATTTCCGGTTATTTTTGTTATTGTTGTGTTTACTTATATCATAGCCATTGAAGTTTGTTAATTTTTGAGTTACTATTAAATGTCTCATGGAGAGAAATGACAATGAAATACCGTATTAGGGAAGACAGCGCAAGTCTGAGGCAAAATGGAAAGTTTTAACCGTTTGCACAACTGTCCTCTTCAGCCACGCCATCGAAAGCATCCATTTTTCTGCAGGCTTGCATTGCTTTCCCCAGTACAGCACTTAATCACATGTTTTTATTGATTTCGTTTATAATTTCAGGTCATGGTAGGCCATTATAACTGATAACGCACAATCATCATTCCTGTTCTTGTTAAACTTGAGGTTTTCCCTGAAGCTCTTTAGTGCAGCTGTACATTGCAGATCCCTTGAAGGCATCAGTCATGACAGGCGTCTGAAGGAGTCTCTGGAGAAGGCAGAGAGAAAGGGAGGTTTCATCCCGGCACGATTTCCGGGCTCATTTCCTCCTCAGTTAACACTCTTCAAGGCCATTACTCAGAAAGCTGAGGGCACGAGGATCAATAGTGCTGTTCTTTGACGAAGAAAATCACGTTAATGCTGTGTGACAGATGTGTGGAGCATATTATATATATATATATATATATATATATATATATATATATATATATATATATATATATATATATATATATATATATATATATATATATATATGTATGTATATATATATGTATGTATATATATATGTATATATATATATATATATATATATATATATATATATATATATATATATATATATATATATATATATATATATATATATATATATATATATATATATATATATATATATATATATATATATATATATATATATATACATATATATATACATATATATATACATATTTACTAAAAGCATTCATATATAAGCGGAATTTGTTTTCTTCACTAATTACAGTGAACGACATAAAAATACGTTAAACGTCGTTGCATCTATTCTTTTATTTAGGTTTGAAGCGAAAGATCATACTGCATCCCATTATAGGACATTTTCAAGCTAATAAAATTTTGACCGTTGAGTTATATATATATATATATATATATATATATATATATATATATATATATATATATATATATATATATATATATATATATATATATATATATATATATATATATATATATATTCTGTTTTTGACATTTGAACGAAATGATCTGTAATTTTTCTTTGCTAAATCGTACATGAATAATATTTTTTCATGCATTCGTTGGTACAACCTTCATTAGTAGATCTCTCTGTCATTGCTTCAAATTCTGTCTCATGAAATACTACGCAAGAGAGACATCTCAATTATAATAATTTCTAATAATGGAAAAGACTGATAGATGATCAAAGTCGCAAGTATTTTCTAGAAAGTAATTGAGATATCGGGGTTCATCAATATGTGTCAGCGTTAAGAACTGAAAGACCTTCGTCAGTGAATTGTCCAGCTCATTAATCTGTTCACTTTTTGTTCACTGAATTGGAACAGGAGGGATTCCAGATTAGGAACTTGAGTGAAGCGTGAAATGATAGATGTATTCGTTTCAAAATTATTGGTGATTGACTTGATGATGATAACAGAAAAATATGTAATGATATTGAAGAAAGATTTGAGTACACTGTGTTCCATAAATTTTGCAGAAAAAAGTAAAATCATAAGGATAAGCTATCTCATAATGAGGTTCTAAGCCAATGAAGGAGTTGCATAGTCATGACGTGATGAAAGGGGCCCATGTGTTTCCTTAGTAACCCATAACTCCTACTTGGTGATAAATTTCTGTTTATGAACATGAGGAAAAGTAATGCAAGCCATTGGAACGCCTTTCGAATCATTAAGAAACATTCTCCGTCCTTTCAACTTTCTCCTTGGTGACTTTGTTCGCCATCAGCATCATTTAAACGAATAATATCAATCGTCTTGCAGATTAATAACGTTCCTAAAATAACTTCTCTCTCTCTCTCTCTCTCTCTCTCTCTCTCTCTCTCTCTCTCTCTCTCTCTCTCTCTCTCTCACACACACACACACACACACACACACACACATTCACACAATCTCCTTTCAAATGAAGTTAAGAAAATCAAAAACAGCAGAAGGAAATAGCCTTCAGAGATTTAATATAAAATACCGTTTCTTCTTTCCTCATTCAGACGCTCAAGGAGATCCACTGGGAGAGAGAGAGAGAGAGAGAGAGAGAGAGAGAGAGAGAGAGAGAGAGAGAGAGAGAGAGAGAGAGTTTCAGTTTACTTTAGGGAACTTTCAATGCTACCATCATGTGCCATTAATATTTGGCGTGAATAATCACCCCATGAATTGGTAAAAGAACCGTGAAATTTATTGACATAGTAATTACCTCTTTGCTAATTTATTAAATACCAATTACTGACCAATGTAGCGTCGTCTGCTAATTTGCGTTTGGATTCGTATAAAACGAATGTTCCCGAGTTTTACTGAGGGGGAAGCTTCCGTCAAAAGATTGACCATAAATGGGAATACGTTTTTATCTAATTATTCATTTGGATATTGATTTGGTCATGTGTGCTAGAGTTACGCTAGCAAGGGTCTTTGTCGAGGCCTTTTGATAACTGACTAAAGGCCGTTTCACACCGGATGCGATGCTAAGCGCGCCACGCTATGATAGCCATGCAGCGGCACGTGGCTTTTAATTGCGGGCATCAGCGTTGCCAGATGTATGACAATTGTTAACTTCATACGACCTGCGATCCAATGCTGTACGACCTACGATATTCTAATTTATTTGGCAAATTTGTACGACCTTTTAGTCCATATGTAGGACATTTTAAATAAATTGTTGATTTTCTATGTTGTATATTTTTTGTTATACTATTCCGTTAAACACGGTTTTTTTAAAAGTCGACTTTACTAAGCTACTTGGTTTTGATTAGCTACTTTAAACGATCATCACCAATTAACACGAATATAGAAAGGAATGGGAAACCAAATTCCCTTGGCTGACTCAAGGTAAAGATATTTAGCATGGTTTTTGTAAGATTTGTGACAAGCCATTCAAGGTCCAATTTGGTATATTGCAGAAACATGGTGCATCTGATACTCATAGAAAAATGTTAAACAGTGCACTGGTAAGCAAACCACTGAATGAAAATTTTCAGCGTAGGCTAATCTTGATTCTAGTATTAGTGAAAATATTAAAGCCCAAAAATGTTTGATTCGTCTTGTTGCTTGTATGGCAGAACATAACTGTAGTCTCTTGGGTGTAGAACATCTTGTCGAGATTATTGATGACACCTTTTTTGAAGCGTGTGGAGTGTTAAAAATGAAAAGAACAAAGGCATCAAAAACAGATCAAATGTGCTCGCCAAACAAGCACAGTTTGCCATTGTTCAAACTTTCCTGTGCTCAAAACAGCACAAGATTCTCAAACTTTCAGGAACAAGGCGACTATCATTTGAAACAGTAGTCGGGAGTATTCTTGAACAGTGGCCTGCACCGCAAACGTGTTTTGGAAAGTTTTCACTTAGTTTTGACATAAGAGATATATATATGTTACAGTCAACATGCGTAATCAGTCATTACGCGTAATGACTGAAATTTCAGTCATCACGCGTAATGCACTTAGGGGACATTTGATCCCCCCAGGAGCTAGTACTAAACACGGCGAAACAGTGAGTCACCTACACTGTTTCGCCGGGTTTAGTACTAGTCCCTGGGGGGTCAAATGTATTTCGCCGTGTTTAGTACTAGCTCCTGGGGGGATCAAATGTCCCTAAGTGCATTACGCGTGATGACTGAAATTTCAGTCATTACGCGTAATGACTGATTACGCATGTTGACTGTAACATATATATAAAAAAAACTAGGTTTAGAAAGGTACTCCAATAGTTGAATGACATTTATGTTAAAATATACTTTGGATTTCTCAGATATGTGTTGTTAATGTTTACAAGACTGAATGTACTTTTTCAGAGTGATAAAGTTATTATAGCTTGCCTGCATGAAAAGTTAGGAAGAACTTTTAAAGAGATTCTGGACATGTTTATGGACAGCAAGCTCGTTAAGGACAAAGAGGTTAAAGACATAAATCCCTCAGATGGGTCCACATTCAGACCCCTCAATACAATATATCTTGGTCATGGCGTTTCTATTCCATGTGAAACTTCGACTTTGAAATATTTTTCTTCTAAACCATTCCAACCATCAAAAATGTACAAGAATCAGTGGGAGCAATTTTGGGTTGAAAATAAGGATATAAGAAATGTATTCTTAGACTAGAAATTTTCTTATATCAGCAGCAGGCGGTTGGAATAAAGAAAAGATACAATTTCGATATCCCTGTTCTCAAAGCCCTAGGCCATACTGGACCCTGCCCATGCATCAAGTTCTTCTCGAGTTGGCGGTGTATATAGTATCTTTAGCTAAAGCTGTGCCTTGAATAACAGGTAATGACTAGAGTACTTTCCAAGCTCTAGATGATGAATGGAGAGCTTTATACAGAACACAAGACGAGGTTCTTCCTGCGAGCATTAGAAAGATGTCGCAAGCAAACAAGAGCAAAGAGATAGATGAATTCTGACGATGGAGAACACATCTTCCCAACCTCAGGGCCTTTTGCTATTGGTTGCTTGTCACTGCCTCATGCAAACGGAGATTGTGAGAGTGTTCTCTTGTGTTAATAGAATAAAGAAATAAGGGCAGAAATAGACTAAATGATGCAACAGTGAGAGACACTTTACTTACGAGAGAGCTTGTTGGTGAGGGAAAAGATCAGAATCGCACAAACTTCCAGCCAACAAAGTCAATTTTACTTGACGAGATAAAAAAAAAAAAGTTGTAGTTGGTTCGCCATGCAGTGATATTTCTATTCCTCATATTATAAAAGATTTGGAGTGGATGGTTGACGAGTGGGATGAGAAGCAATGATAATATAACTGAGTATGCCTATCAAAATATGAAGATTTGGTTAAATTGAGAAATAAAAAAAAATGTTGAATTGTCAAATATCTAAAATTATTTTTAATTTTCTATTAGTTTAAGTATGAAATATGGAATGAATACTTTCTATCGTAATTGAGAGAAAAACTTAACTTTTATTTCAAGCAGTAACACGAAGAATAGCGAGTTTTCTTTTCTTAAAGATTTGAAAAATTACGTTCATCAATCACTTTCTTTTGAATGTAGGCTTTATTTCAGTATAAAGTAATTGATACATTTCATTACATTTGAAGTACTGTAATTGAATTTTTTTTGTTCATGGTTTTTGTTTTGTTAATTGAAGAATGTTGAATATATATTTTTGAAGTTATTCGGGTATGATTTATGAACCTCTTTTTTTTTTATTTTTCTACCCTTTGACTTAAAAACGTAGTCAAAGTTTTTTCATTAATTGTAGAGATGAAGAATTTAGTGATGCAATTTTATGAATAATAGTGTATTATGTGATATTGCCGTCATCATAATCACTACTGTTATTGTTAATATTATTACCATTATTATATGATCACCAATTTTACCTATAAAAATGAGATATGTTTATAATTTTTAAGTACTTATAAAATTTTTGGTGAAATAACTTTGTACAATCTTTACTAGTGATTGTAAGACATTTTGAAGCCTTATTGTATTCTTTACAAAGTATCTGGCAACGCCGCATCAAGTGCATACTTCACATCTCCGGGAACTCAAATCTTTGGTGTCATCATTCATGCACGGAGCTCAGCATTACCGAACGGAGTCAGATCAATACTGGAAATCATAGGGACTGTTAATTAATAGTGACGTCATTCCCCTTTCGAGAAATAGCCCATCACTAGCGTGCGGGGGGTGGGGTTTAGCTGCTGAGATCAGTGTTTGTTGTCTTAGTAAAGAGAGAAAGTTCATACTAGATGCTCACTCCGTTTTCCAGAGCTGAGCATCTCAAAAATGATCTAACGAGTATAGCCTCACACACATACACATTTATCTATATAATACTAAAACTGAAACGTTTGTTTGTTTGCACACCGGAGGCTAAACGGGGGTGGTGCTGCCCGTAGACTTTTGCTGACTATCATTAGTAGGGTTCATTTCCTTTGCTGTTGCCAATTGTGTTAAAATTATTTGTAACTCATATCAATTATGGAACTGTTTGCGTCTTTCTGTGCTGCTTGTTGCCAGAGAGTTTCGAATCACTCAGTTGATCATTTCCTTATGATTTCTCGCACTTCATCAATATAGCTTAGAAGAAGCCTACGGACACGCTTATTTCAATATTATTACTACTGCTATATTTTATCATTATTAATGAGTATGCACACTGTATATGTATATATATATATTATATATATATATATATATATATATATATATATATATATATATATATATATATATATATATATATATATATATATATATATAATATATATATATATATACTGTGTGTGTATATATATATATATATATATATATATATATATATATATATATATATATATATATATATATATATATATATATATATATATATATATATATATATATATATATATATATATATATATATATATATATATATATATATATATATATATATATATATATATATATATATGTGTGTGTGTGTGTGTGTGTGTGTGTGCACATTTCATTTCATTGTACGACTTTTTGATTGTTGATCAACTTTTTATGAGTGTAACACTTTGTTTCATTTACTGAGAACACAACACCACGGCTGTTCCGTCACTCGTCGTGGCCTTTTCAAAGTGTATTATCTGGACATTGCGTCCTGTTGTTTTGTTTCAGTGTGCGGACGGATGTGTAGCGTCCAAAACAATAATAATGCTATAAATCACATTACAATAACAATAAGTACTGCATAAACATTTTTAACCTTTTTACAATTATACAAAAATTTACTTTACAATAAAATTCACAATAAAAACATAATTTACTTTGTGAAAAATAATGAAAACAAAACCCACGTGTTCTGGATGTGATGGCAACAAGCAAAAAAAAAGAAAAAATGCAGATATACAGAATACGGGGACAGGAGGGGTGGTAAGGCGTTGGGGGGAGGGGGGAGGGGGGAGAAAGCTCGTGATTTGATAGGTGGTTGTTGCCGTTGTTTCTGAGCATTGTATGTTGTAGGGCGTCTGGTAGATGGGAGTGATCTTCCCTCTTCTAGTTTCTGTTCAGTGTTGGTTTGTGCAATAAAATGGAAACAGATTCTGCTAGGATTAATCTATGGCGACTATATATGTTCTCTGTAGATGATATCCGTATTCTCCACTCCCTCTTGTGTCGTAGGTTTGCGGTTGTGAGGGTCTATGTGGTGTTGGGGGATGGATCCATTATTTCAATGGGCCAGTCGGCGTCTTTTTAGTGTGGTGGAAGCGTGACCAACGTACGTTTTTTTCGTAGGACTGCCACATCCTCTCTGGGCAAGTAAAGCGGTAAACGACGTTGGTACTGTCTTCCTTGTTCGGGTTCGGACTGGTATTGTTTCTCATTATGAGAGAAGTTGTCAAATATATTAGGTTTGCAGTAGAGGCGTATATTAATCTTTTCGAAGGGGGCTTCAGGTGTTATTCCTCTCTTGATAATGTTGGTGATCACCTTTTTCTCTCCCTCAAATCTATCACGGAATTCCGCTCGATGTTAAATGATGAGATTTTTATCGTCGTTACCTGGTTTTCTGATTTCGTTGGGGGTAGATCTGTTCGATTCTTCTTCTTGTTACTTCTTCGATCAGGGACGTCATTTCATTTTTCCTTTGGGGGGCAAAGGTTTATTTGAGCCCCCCCCCCTCTCCTGAAAGGGGAGGGTAGCTAGCAAAGCGAGCCTAAAAAGGTGGGGGGTCCGGGGGCCACTGCAAGGCCCAGCGAGAAACTTTTTAGAAATGTCAACAAAATAGGAGCAATTTGAAGCCACTTAAGGAAATTTTAAGAATTTTTATTCCTTAAAAAATTCTATACCTACATCAAATTTTGAGATAATAGATGAAGATGAAAAGGTAGTGGAAATTTCTAAACAAATCAAGTTATAAACCACAGTACTGGTCCTAGAATATCTGCAATTTAACATGTTACATTATATATACGTAGCTCACTACCTACACACGGGTCATTCAGGAAAACAAGAATAGTTGATGTGAACAGGAAGATCTTTAGCTTGGGGAAAATGTGTAGAGATAAAATGGCGCATAATTTTAACAAGGTTCCGCTAAGGAAATTTTAAAATAAACATATGCTTCATGCATTTCAGATATTATCTACTGCGTTAGTGGATATCGCCTTGATCTTTATTTTGCAAAATTATTAACCAGTATGTCATAGTTAATATTCTTACCAAGCTCCTTTTCTGAGGCCATGAGAAGCAAGTCATTCTAGCGCTCATTTTTCATGGTAGTTCGTAGATACGTTTTAGCTAAACTAAGCACTGAAAACAGCCGTTCATTGCTGGCAGTAGTTACTGGAAGGGTGATGAGAATTTTAACAATTTTAAGAATTTCTGAGTAGGCACATTCTAATGGTTTAAGTTCATCATACAATTCAAACAAATTCTTCCGCTTTTTATTCTTAGTTAGAAAGTGACTCTTTGCTACAGAAATTTGGGCATTTAGAAGGATTTCATCTATGTGTATATCCTTATAAAACTCTACTATGGTAGATAGTTTCTTATCATTTAAAAAGTCGTTAGAATTACAGTCAAGTGCATTCATCGCTGCTTATCAGTGGCATATTATGAATGAATCTATTATCCATCTCAGAGAGAAATCTATCTAATGTGTCAACAGTACCTCAGGAGCAAGACTTGTATTGTCCTCACACATTCCTACAATTGAATCAATTAAAAAGTATTTTAACTTGGATGAGATCTTTTGGATCCTCTTGGGTCTGCCTACTTGACTGGAGTCTCTCAAGTTTGTATCAATCTCATATGCAGCAGAAAAAATCTTAGCCTTGTCAAAGATATCAGAGAAACCTTCATCTGTTCTCAAGACCTGTAGTTCTTTAATAGTTGACTGTATGAGAGAGCAAGCTTCAGATAGCAATAATTCCTTTGCTTGTAGCTGGTCTGACAAGCTGTTGGTAACTTTCAAGACTTGTTCTGCAACATGAAGATTTACTGCAAACTTGAAAGACAGCAACTGTTTGTAGAGTCCACTTGCTTCAGCTGCAGCTTCTGAATCAGAGCTCTCTTCAAATTTGTGAAGCACTGCTAACAAACTTCTATAACAAAGCTTAACCTTTGCAACTGACCGATAATAATAAGACCATCTTGTTATAGCAGGTCTTTCTAATGTCAAAACTTGCAGGTCTTCTGCTTTCTGTGCCTCTATGAAAAGTTGGTACCTTGTATTACTGTTAGTTATAAATGTGTACAGTGTGTTAATAACTAAAAAGAATGAAGAGAGACCACTGATATTCTTTACACAGTCACCCAGTACTAAATTAAGCCTGTGGGCATGGCAATGTATGTACACTGCTTGGGGAATTTTATCTCGTAGTCGCGCCTGAACGCCAGTAAAGCATCCACTCATGACACTTGCCCCATCACAGCACTGTGCCACACAGTTTGTCCAAATTAAACCAGATTGTTCTATCTCCTTATATATAAAATCAGCTAAACTGGATGCATCAACCTTTTCCATGTGATATGTACCAATGACACGTTCCTTCACAACTCTCCTTCACTAAAGTACCTAACAAGAATAGCCAACTGTTCTTTATCTGACAAGTCTTTTGTCTCACCAACCATAACAGAAAAAAAATTGAGCTGATTGTGCTTCCGTGCATATTGTGTGTTTGATATGAGTTCCAATAACTGATATCATGTCATTCTGATACTGAGGACTAGTGTAATGGCCATATCGTCTATCTAACTTCTTTAGAGAAGGATTAGATTCTGCAATGAGCTCCAGAGTTTCTATAAAATTTCCTGAATAAATTCACCCTCCTTATGACCACGAAAAGACAATCCTTGCTTTCCCAGCAAAGCAGCAACTTCCAAAAGAAGTTTTACATGTTCCCTGTTTTCCTCAATCTCCTGTTGCCTGATAGAAGATAAAGATGATGCTACAGATTGGGTGGAACCTGACTGAATACCTTTGAAATTAGACCAAGCTACCATACAGTTAATGTGTCTCTCGCTAGCCTGTTGTTGCTTAAGTAGAGTGCTAATATATTTCCATTTCTTTGATCCAATATCAATAAATGGTCTCCTACCTAGTCCTTCACTTTTCGAACAGAATTTCCAGCAAAATGCCTGCAAGAAAAGCAGTAACAAGCATCTTGCACAACTGAGTGCTCTAACCAAGGAAGCTTATCTAAATAGATACTTCGAAATTTTCGGTTGTTTGGATTACTTGGGTAGTTTGGCAGCTTTGGTTGACTGGGTTGGTCATATGGGGAAGCAGATATATCAGTAATTAGATTAATCTGTGTGTGTGATCCTCCCTGTTTTTCAGTTGGCACGGCAGTATGATCAAATACAACCTCTGGTTTATCAACAAGAATATTATTTTAATCCTGAACAGGGGCTGAAGTAGTGGCTTTATCTGAATCCTAAACAGGGGCTGCAGTAGTGGCTTTATCTTAATCATGAACAGGGGCTGGAGTGGTGGCTTTATCTGAATCCTGAACAGGGGCTGAAGTAGTGGCTTTATCTGAATCCTGAACAGGGGTTGGAGTAATGGCCTTATCTGAATCCTGAACAGGGGCTGAAGTAGCGGCTTTATCTGAATCCTGAACAGGGGCTGGAGTAGTCACTATATCTGAGTCCTGAACAGGGGATGAAGTAGTGTCAAAGTTCATCTGTACTGTCAGAATGTCAGGACTGTCAGTTGCCTTTAGAGGTGAAGAACTTGAAGATTGCCATGGTTCAACCTATAAAGTGGATATATTTTCATATTTATATTGCTGTGATACCCGGCATTGCCCGGAAAAATATAAGAATGATCCCCCCAATTCCATTCCCACCCCTTTCACCCAATTCCATTCCCACCCCTTTCACCCAATTCCATTCCCACCCCTTTCACCCCCATTCCCACCTATGCTCCCAACCCTCTTCCCACTCCCATTCCTATTCCCGTTCCGACCTCTGTTCCCTCCCCTGTTTCTACCATTTACATCTTTCCCTTCCTGTCCCCCATTCCCACCCACATTCCTGTTCCCGTTCCCGCCTCTATATATGGATGGGAGAGGGAGGGGTGATATGGGTGAGTAAAAGGTACTGATCTATGGTAGGCTGCAAACTGCAAGCACAGAATTTGCTTACTTTGTCAAATGCTTGGTTTTGTAATTTGAAGAAATTATCAAGTTTCTTTTGTTTTTTCCCTCTACAGCTTTTTTTTTCTTGCTGCTTTTCTCTTCTCGGCCCCTGAAGGATGCTGCCGACCACTCATACTGCTTTCACAATCTAGTGATATAAACAAAATAAAACCATATCATTATATCTATATACTGTAAATGGAACATTGCACACTACACTTCCAAAAATCTTGAAACGATTAAAAGATCGAATATATCCCAAACCAAAACCAAATATGCCATTTTACGTTACATGACGCTTAATGTTAGTTTAGGTTATATTAGGTTAGATTAATACTTTAACTTCCTGGATACGAAAGGCCACTAATTGGTGTTTGTAAGTTGTAACTTATTGAAATGAGGCGTAAATAGAATAGAAATTGATGGAAAATGAGTTTATAATAGATGTGAATGAGACAGAGGAGATATAGAAGAATAAACTGAAAGACAAAGAGAATGAAGAAAATAAAGCAAGAGGAAAGAAAAATGTCAACAAAACGGCATTTGAAAAATAGTTCTTTGGATATGTCGTAGCCCTAAATGCGTATGTGCATAGAATTTCAGAAGGGCAGGGCTTCATTTGAATAAAGGGGCACTCCCTAGGTGTAGTACTTAATTAAAAATAAATTATATTAAAAAGTAACTGATGTAGATACTTGCCAAATGTCAGTGAACCATAACAGTATAGCCTATAAATTGTCAATTGCTTTTAAAAGATACTTCGGTGTAGTACTAGTAAAGATTAAGATATAACAATTTTGATAACCATCATTATGGCCTATGTATGTTATGCAGTGACTACTGACTCGTCACGTAGACCGAAGGTGTTTCATCCTCGGAGCCATGAAAGGCCATGGCCCATGTTTGTCTGCATGGTGAGTGAACTCTGCCTAGTTAAGCTGAAATACCTTTTAATAACATTACATATGACATTCACAAACTAAATTCACCTTGGAAGCTGCTTTGAAATGATGAAAATGATATTCACTATAATACTATCATCCACTTTTTGCGAAATTTCTCCAACTTATAAAACTACTGGTTTGAGCGTGTGTCCGGGTGCTCATGGAGTCAGTTGTGAGTCAACAAAGTACGGCATTCGGTAGAGATTTAAATTTTCATAACGTGACGTGTGAAAAGTTTTATTCAATTATTAGGTGAATAATAAAGTATAGAGTAAGCATGAAAATATTAACCACTATCAATCAAGCACTGTGACAGACAGATAATTGCATATTTCATAAGAATCGTTCAGATAGTGAAACAAGCATGAAATTTTGCACAAGTGCTCTTTAAAGTTCCCTCTATCAGAAAAGGGCGCTGGCCACGCAAAAAATTTAATATGGCGGCCAAATTCCAAGATGGCGGCCAGTATCGACAGATTTTGGCTAATTTTTCACTAGAATGGCATGTATTTGCTTCTAGCAATATGGTAAAGCTCTTCCATACTATTTCTTGTGAATATTATGTTTCTGTAGCTTCCCAGTACAGTTTACCTTTAAATATGGGGGCTATATGGCTGCCAAGAAAAGGTAGAAACAATAATTATAATGAGAAATAATGCCCGTTCAACAATTATCGTTTTAAGCATGGATCTTGGTTTCTGTGGTTTTAGATCCTAATGAGGCCATCTCTTTCGAATAACTCATCAATTTTGAAGGAAAATTAATAAATGTAAAAGAGTGTATGTCTGCACACAACCAGGGCACACTGGTGACATCACTGCTGTGTAACTCAGCATGGGGTTCAGTGCCAGCTAATCCAGCTTTACTAATCCTGTAGTCTTAGACTAGTAGTTGTAGTATAGTTTAGTTTAGTGTCCCAAATGCTTTCTAACAGCCCCAGACCAGCTATAGTTAGATAGCCGCACCTGAATAGACAGGATGTGCCAGCGCGGGAGAGCCGAGCCAAGGGTATGGGGGCTGTACATGATGGTTCATGTACTTACCCGGATGGTGTACAGATCACACGGGACTTAAATGGCACTGGATGAATGATCGGGCTAGGTGTAGGGAGACCGAACCTAGTTGAATCCCATACAGGAATGTGTGCTTTGTTTAAGGTGGTAAAAGGATAACCCCTCGGCCTTAATCAAAAGTGAAATCATGGCAGAATGTGATGCCAATCCAATATTGAGCAGTAGAAAAACAAACTGGAGTTTGTGTTGTCTTTTTCAGAAGGACAAAAGAGGTGAGCACTTGACATCACCTCCAAGTCATCATGTCCTAGACCATGATGGGTACACAATGCTGGCAAGGAACATTCCCATGTTCAGTGAAATTAATGAAATGCCACTGATAATGGATCCAGCAAGGCTGGATGAAGGTGATGGCATAGAGGCCACTCTCAGGAAAAATGCAGCAAAATACCATGTGAACTGTCGCTTGTTGTTTAACAACACTAAACTGGACCGTGCAAGAAAGCGACAATCCAATGACCAGACCAGCAACACTGAGACTAGTCGTGCAAAACTGCGCCGAACCAGTCATGACAATGAAGTTTGCATTTTCTGTGAGAAAGTGGCACCTGCATCTGATCTCAGACAGGCTAGTACTAAGGGCCTTGACTTGAAATTGCGTGAATGTGCAGAGATACTTAGTGATGGCAAGCTCCTTGCTAAGTTGACTGGTGGAGATGTCATTGCACAGGAGTTTAAGTATCACCATGCCTGTCTTTGTGCCCTCTACAACAGAAAAAGGTCCTACCTGAGGAGCCTTGAGAAAGACCAAGGTAGCACTGAGTCAGAATCAGATGTGTATCCACTAGTTCTGTCAGAACTGATGACATACATTGTTGAAAACAACCTTTGTTCAGATGATCCAGTCACCTTTCGGCTGGCAGATATTTGCCACCTCTACCAACAACGTCTGGAACAATTAGGTGTAGAGTCACCAAGTGTAAATTCCACGAGACTCAAAGACAAACTTCTGGCAGAAATTCCAGAACTTGAGGCTCATAAATCTGGCAGAGATGTATTACTTGCATTTCAAAAGGATGTGGGAAAAGCACTTGCTCAATCATCTGATCTTTCAGAGGCAGTTATCATTGCTAAAGCAGCAAATATTCTCAGAAAGTCTATACTTGATCATCAGTCACGGTTTGATGGCACATTTTCTGAGGCTTGTGTACGAAATTCTGTGCCTCCTCTCCTGCTCCAGTTTGTAGGGATGGTTGAGCATGGGGCTGACATCAAGTCACAGTTACGATTTGGAGCATCAAAGTCAGACCAGGCCATTGCACAGCTCATGCAGTTCAACTGCTACTCCCGATACAAAGAGGGAGCAACAACTCATAGACACTCCAAAGACAGAGAAACACCATTCCCAGTCTACATGGGACTCTCAGTCTATGCCAAAACCAGGAAGAGAAACCTGGTTGAAATGCTACATCAGTATGGCCTCAGTATCTCTTATGACAGAGTACTGGAGGTCTCTGCACAGTTAGGAGATGCCACAGTTAGCAAATATGTGGAGGAGGGTGTGGTCTGTCCCCCAGTACTGCGAAAAGGGTTGTTCACCACTGCAGTGATGGACAACATCGACCACAACCCATCTGCAACTACTGCCACTACCTCCTTCCATGGAACTAGCATCTCCATATTTCAGCACCCCACCAAGGAGAACACTGGACAGGAAAGACAGCAACTAAAGTTTGCACCTGAGAAAGTGAGGTCGGTGCCTGAATTGCCGGACACATTCACAAACATCTCACCAGCTTCCTTTCAAACAAAGAACCCTGTGCCACCAAACACTGCAATACCAAAGCCACCCACAGATATCTTGGGCAAGAAGACCGCCTGGCAGACATGGAACATCTTTCCAGAGGCCTCCACTGTGTTCTCCAAACTGAGTCACTACCCTCTCAGAGTGGAAGAGAGTGACCTGAAGGTCCTGGAGAGGTTTGTCATACTTATGTATGAAAGATCCAGCACTGCTGGCACTGTGGATGAGGCTAGACTTGATATGTTTGCCAGAAAACAAAGGGCATATGAGGCCATTCCACCAACCAGGGGAGCTCTCCTCCAACACACCAAGCGTGCTGCGTACCAGGCTGGTTGTGTGTGGGGGCAGGCCACCCAGTGTCAGCCACAGCCAGAGAACCCTGCTGAGTGGGGATGGCAAAAGTCTGGTGAAGCATGGCAAGTCCTCTGGACAACCAACTCGCCCTTAGCCAAGAGTTGCCAACAGCTTACCAAATGTGGATGCAAAGCAGGCTGTCGGGAAAGGTGCAAGTGCTACAAGCTGGGTCTTCCCTGCACAGCTCTGTGCACTTGCAAATGTGAAGTCTAGATAAATATTGCCCTCTCTTCAGTAGATAATCTAGCTTGAGCATCCAACGTGTCATGCTATGCCTACCTTCTTATCCTCGAATTTTTCAAAGGTGTAGGTTGAGAGACCTATACATAGATTGGTTGCGTTTAGTCCGTATTTCTCTTCTTTTCTTTTTATGGTTACAGTCTTAGACACAATGTTGTATGTGACCATACCATTACTATTTCAGTTGAAAATAGCATATTAGTTAAACTGTCTGATCACATGAATATACCATTAAATAAAAACAGTTGGTCTCTATGTCTGCTAGCGCTGTGGATAGAAAAAAAAACTTTTATGGCAACCATTTTGTACGCCATCTTGGTTACAATTCATTTAGTAAGGGTTTTCAATAAAATGTGTGGTATGGAACATTTTTATAACCTAAAAGTCGAGGTTTAAAAAAAAAAACTGGCATATTCCATCCAATAGATGCTCCCAAACCAGTGAATCTCAACATAGATGGCGGCCATTTTGAAAAATAGCCGCCATCTTGGATTTTCAGGTGGCCAGCGCCCTTTTCTAAGAGAGCGTAGTCTTAGGAATGTTTGTGCCAAATTTCATGCTTGTTTCACTATCTGAACGATTTTTACAGCAATCTGCTGCACTATTAATTCATTTGTGAGTAAAGTGGTTAGATGTCTCAGCTCTTAATTAAAGAAAACTGCCTTGTCCTAATATTTTTAATGGGTAACTATTATATGTTATGTATTATTTATATTGTTCCAAACATGTTAAAAATAACTAATTTAAATTAATCCCTCTCTACACTTCAACTTATTTATATTTTTTGACATTTTGTTGGGTGAACAGTGACCTTATAATAATTATATATATAAATAAATATATATATATATATATATATATATATATATATATATATATATATATATATATATATATATATATATATATATATATATATATATATATATATATATATATATATATATATATATATATATATATATATATATATATATATATATATATATACATATACATATATATATATATATATATATATATATATATATATATATATATATATATATATATATATATATATATATATATATATATATATATATATATATATATATATATATATACAGATTTTTTCCTTTTTCTTATCGCTAACTCTTCGTTGAGTGATTCGGTAGAGCTGTGGACTGGCACTCACTGGGCCGAAGTTCGATTCCCCAGCCAGCTGATGAAGAGTTAGAGGAATTTATTTCTGGTGATAGAAATTCATTTCTCGCTATAATGTGTCCGGATTCCACAATAAGCTGTGGGTCCCATTACTAAGTAACCAATTGGTTCTTAGCCACGTAAAATAAGTCTAATCCTTTGGGCCAGCCCTAGGAGAGCTGTTAATCAGCTCAGTGGTCTGGTAAAACTAAGGTATACTTAACTTTTCCTATCGCTGATTTGGAGGCACCCCCTAGAAAGCTGGGGGCGGGGGGCAGCGAGCGCCCTTCACTGCTCCCCTTCCCCCAAAATGACGCCCCTGTATTCGATCAGTTTATCTTGAAATCCAGAGAGAGTTAAACAGCTCTTGAGAAATAACGGAATTCAAGATAAAATGATCATACGGTAATTTGAAAGTATTATGTTTACTAAATTCAAGTTTGTTATTAGTTAAATAGAATGTTTTCCTGGCTCTTTTCCAACCTACATCTACAAAAGTCCTTTGGTATTTAAATTTTAAGGCAATATCATAAATAGTTTTCATCTCAAATTCTCGTATGATGAAAGGTTTTGAGAAATTCCTAGAATTTTAAAGTTTTTCAACATATATGTTGTTTTCAGTAATTTTAATGTTAAGAGTTTAGTAATAAAAAATTCTCCTAAAGATGTTTCTGGCTGCATATATGAAATTCTTAGTAAAAAGTGTGATAAAATATATTACAGACAAACTAGAAAATCTCTTTCACAATAAATCAAGCAACACCAATATTCTGTGAGAACTGGCCAAATATCGAATGCATTGTTCGCACATATGAGAGAGTTAGATCATCCTATTAACTGGAGTAAAGCAAGATCCTTAGTCCCGTGTAACGGCACAGTTAAAAGTTGTTGATAAATATAAGTAATAAAATTAGTATTCAGTTTTATACATGTTTTTGGATTTTGTCTGGCTATGCTTCTGTATCTCTTGTGGTTAGGTCTATGGTTTTAGTCAGAGGAATGTCTTGTTAGCTGTAGATCCGCTTTCTCAATCAACCTGTCTAATATTTTCAGCACCTTCATGTGGCACATAAATTCAATGGTAGCTTATTTCTAAAATTGCTGCATCATTAATCCAATATTTGCCACATGATATAAAACAAAAGCGACCTTGCTTAGTAGTAAGTAGGTCTATATATAGGTTACTGGTTGTGTCAATGTTGGTCTCGTCTTTTCATTAAGCATATTGCTATGGGAGCAATCAGGACGACGTAACCAAACCATAGAAACCCACCTCTATTACTCTATTCGAGGTGGAAAATTGTCGTGTGTTTTATGTGTGAGACCTCTTGGCTAAGGTTTTTATCACACCATATGTCTTGTAGGTTGGTCATAGCAAGAAACTGTAGTTTGGCAGCTTAGGCTAGACTTATGCCCTCAAACCACTCGTCTGTTAAGAGGTTATATCACTTAAACGTTATTTGGATGACAACTTAATTTCGAGTGATGAAAATAATTTGTGGTAAAAGTCATCAAATCATCATACGAAGGAAAAAGTAGCCTATAAGGATGGTAACAAGAAGAAGAAAACTCTTAATCATGCAAGCGCTAGGCTTATGCTTATAGATTCGGCAGCCATTTTAATTGTTTTGTCCTTTTTGGAAGAACAATATTTCTCCAAATAAAAGAAAATAACTTTTTCCGGATTCCTCCTTCCTTTATATATGTAAGTGCTCGCGAAGGTGACCTTTGAAAAGTTGGGTCAGCTATTCGCAGGGTCCATTTTGACTATACACAGCAAATAGAAAATGCTGAAACATTCGCATACCACAGGAAGTCGCAAAAGGCTCCTTGGTGACAGGACACGGGCTGGCAAATGCGTTTTCAGCAAAGAACGTTCTGGAAGCTGAACCAGTTACAAAATCCGGTTTTGAAGAAAGCATTTCGATAATGAGTGTGTGTGTACGTATACTTCGTAACGCCTTGAAATACAGAGGCGTGTCTTGCCGAACTTTGACCTCAAATGATGTCACGGAAAAGTACGTTCATTCGTGCATTGCATAATGAATATAATGGGTGGGACCGTTATTTGATCGGGTATTGCAATCCGATATCTGTGTAATTGAGAATGTGAAGTGGGTAATTTCACATGAAGACTGTCCCAGAGGACTTGTGGAGTGAGTAAGAATTCATATACGTTTTTAGACTTTGTTTTTCAGAACTGTGAATACACGGTACTTCCTGTGACAGTGAAATGTGTGTTTCTGCAATTTTTTACATTTTATGATTTTTAATGTGACGTTTGTTCTTTCACAGGTATTTCTGTTCCACTCCATTCCTATTCCTTATTCCTCTCTCCCTCCTACAAGGATGGGAGTGGTATGACATTTTTTTGAGATGACTGGATTTATTAATTGACCTGTTTATGATTTGACAGATGAGTTATTTACTGTATTCCCTTAGGTAATTGGGTGTTTATGATTTTGGAGCATTATTTCCTTAGAAGAATTTTTGGATTTCTTTAATGAATCATTCGTTTTTTCATTCTTCATAATGTTTAGGAAGTTCTTTTCGTTACTTTTTGTCAATAAGGGTTTTAGTTTTGTACTTAGTATCTCATTCCAGTAGTCCTTAGATTTTAGTTAGGGAAAGATATAACTTATTATGTCGGCTCACGTTACACGCTATCACATAATATCTCGGGATAAGCGAGATCAAACCTCTGTTCATAAAACAGAGACTTAAATCAAGTATAGGCCCAGAAATGGCCTTTACAGTTTTTGATGGCAGCGTATAAGGTAGTTAGGGCAGTTAGAAGGTGTTAGATAGTTAGATAGCTGAATAATTAGGCATTTATACGTTTCCAAAGAGACATAAATTAGTGTTGGCATCTCAGGATAGGATTTTGTGGGAGTCAGCAGCGTCAGATGTTGCTGGGGGCGAGCTGCGAGCATCTCTCTCGCTAGCTAGTGTTTCGTGAAGAGTGCTTTGGGTAGGGGGTAAAACAGTGGGTGTATTGTGCAATAATTGCGGTGTTACGACCGTTAAGTGTGTGTTAAAACACGTGATGACGCGCGAGTGTTTTTTTGTCTCTCTCCCTCTTCGCTTGATGGAAGTTCGTGCGCTGCTAACGTAAGTGTTGTGATGTTATCATTTTTTTAGTTGTGTTAATGTGAAATTGTCCTTTTCGTTGTGTTGTAACTGGTGATAGGGACAACTGTGTTTTTTGTCGTTGTGTTGTAGCTGATGTTTCGGTTGCAACGATTGTGTTACGTCATCACCATGGTGACGTAGTAATTGCGTCACGGGTTTGGGCGGAGCGTCGTGCTAGCTTTGCCACGCCTATGAAGCGCTGAGCGTATTATGGTGTGTGTTTTCTTTGATTTTTTATAGCAATCTGCGGTACGCATCGGCGTGTATTATGTAAGGGTGATATTTGGTTATTGTGTTATTTCTGGGAACTTTTATGTTTGGGTAGTATCCTACGTGATATTTGTGAGTTGCGGGGTGCAAAACAGTTTTTGCACAAGTGTGAATGCACTTCTTGTTTTTTGTAGTCACACACGTGTGTGCGTGTAGGTATGTGTATGTGTGTATGTAGGTAAAGCGCTTGCATTTGCTTGAATGACACTTTCCGTTTGGACGAAGGGAAGTGTTGATCCAGCAGTTTTTGCCGTTGGAGACAGAGTGAGCCTCGAGGTTTGGTGTTAGCATTTTTTCTGTAAGCATCATCAGGCCTTCGATGCTTTGTAAGAGGGAGGGGAACGAATTTCTTAATCTCTATCTCTCTCTCTCTCTCTCTCTCTCTCTCTCTCTCTCTCTCTCTCTCTCTCTCTGTGCCTGAGAAGCGCTTTCCCGTGTCTTTTTTTTTTATGGCCTTTTATAGCTTGGCCTTGGAAGAAGTGAACTTGACCTTTTTTTTTTGACTGACTAAAGAGTAATCAGCTGTGTACGTAAACAGCACTTGTTTTTTTATTTTTTATTTTGTAAGGGTTTGCTATTTGTGAATTTACTCTTTGGAATGTAGTTTGTAGTTTGATGAAGGGTTTAATTCTTTGGGAGTTTATATAAGGGATTGCTTAATAGTAAATTTAGTTTTGGATTTACGTAATTTTGAATTTTATTAAGGGTTTAGTTAATTGATTTTTATGTTTTATGGTGGGTTTTGCAACTTGTGATGTAATTGTTTGTTTCGGGAACTTTGAATTTGATTGTAGTTTTAATTGAACTGGGATTTAATGATGACTCTGGGTTGAGTACCTTTCTTTTGAGTTTCGGGTATTAATTGTAGAAGTAAAAGGGATTTAACATTGTAATTTTTGTGTTATACGGGAGTTTCTGTTAAGGGAAATTGTTTTGCTTTTGTTTTGTTTTGATAAAGGGTATACTTTTACGGGACCTTGGGAATTCTTACATTTGTGATTAGCCAAGAGTAAGTTTGTGAATTTAAGTACAAATATGAGGAGAGGTAATAGTGATCAGAGTCTCCTTAGAGCAGCCTATGGTCGTGTGGGACGCGGAAATCCAGTCCGCGGTCCGAGGAATTTGTTCGCAGGTCATAATAGCCCAAGACTGATGGGTGGCTTGAGTTCTAGGATCCCACGGGGTCGTTGCTTTAACTGTAATTTGCAGGGTCACATCAAGAGATTTTGCCGTGTTAGGTATTGTAGTAGTTGTAATAGTCATGATCATCCTTGGCGGTCTTGCCCGTTTCGGAGACGGTATAACAGACCCGCATTCCAGAATTTTGGTAGCCCAGATAAGGAAGTACCTCAAGCGAATTGCTCAAGCGGTTCTGGTAATCGGCAGACATTGTCGACAATGTCTGCCTTAGAATGGAGAGGAATGACTTTGCTGGCCTTTTCCCTCGTTGGTTTGTTTACAATACGCTTTCTGATATTTAAAGTATATGCAGAACAATTCAGATACAACAGACCTCAGATCAATAATATTTTGATGCACATTGCACACCTTACTCGTACAAGATAACAGCCGTATAATAATTAAACGAAATAAAAAAAAATAAGAAAAATGTTGACAGTATTTTTCCTCTTCACTAGAGGACTGTCATGCTAGACCGGGACTCTCAACATGGCCGACTGAGGTCACACGCTTGGCATGGAGATCGCCACTCTATGTCATTGGTGATCTATGGTTATGAACCACTTCAGTGGACTGACACCAACGTTATAGCTCCCTTCCAGCGTGCACAGAGGCAGAGTGAATTGGAGCTTACCTGGCACAGGGGACACGACCTGGGATAGTCATCGCAGATGTACCCTTCGCTTCTGTCACTAACTTTATCTTGCTTTCTAAATTTCATTTTTATACGATTTTTGTTCCATTATCAAAATTAAATATAAAATTAAAACTTTCTGAATAATATATTAAAAATTAACGAGTATTAACAAATTTTTTAGCTGAATTTAACATAGACATTTTTTATTCGGAAATATCGCTCAAATAAACATGTATGGTGACCGTCGAGTTCAGCTATTAATGCTCGTCCATTTCTTCAATGATTTTTGAAATGCTCAACTCGGGAAAACAGAGCGAGCATAAAAAAAAAGGGGGGGGGGGAATCATTTGTTACTCTTTGCGGCTGAGATCCGTCCGCTGCGCGCTAATAATTGGCTGGCTGTTGAAAGGCGAGTGACGTCACACGGTCACTATAGCCGGTGCACTTAATTAAGGTAGATTCTTGGGCCTGCGAGACGTTTGTTTGGCGGCATCTGATTGCCTAGTACCGGGAGGTAGGCTACTCGCTCACTGTCTGATTTTTACGTATGTAGCTCAGAAAACTAGCAATATGTTTATATATTTCTTCATTTATCTCACGTTTTGCACAAGATAGGAAAGTTTTGGTCATACCGTAGGATTCAGTATTAATTGTTACTCTTTGCGGCTGAGATCCGTCCGCTGCGCGATAATAATTGGCTGGCTGTTGAAAGGCGAGTGACGTCACACGGTCACTATAGCCGGTGCACTTAATTAAGGTAGATTCTTGGGCCTGCGAGACGTTTGTTTGGCGGCATCTGATTGGCTAGTACCGGGAGGTAGGCTACTCGCTCACTGTCTGATTTTTACGTATGTAGCTCAGAAAACTAGCAATATGTTTATATATTTCTTCATTTATCTCACGTTTTGCAGAAGATAGGAAAGTTTTGGTCATACCGTAGGATTCAGTATTAATTGTACAACTAAATATGATTTCCTGAAATCAATAAGATAAAACACAAAGGAATTACAACGGGTAAAAGTGAAGAGAGAAGCATTGAATTTTTTATACTCGTATGTACTTGGCAGCCGATTGGGACTACAAAGTCTACCCCAAAAGTCAAATCAAAGTCCTCCAAAAGAAGGCATCACGGCGACCCCATATAAAAATGAGAACAAGCTGGGAATAAGAAGAAGAGATCGTCAGATTTTGCATCATTCGAGCGATCAAGATAAAATAATTATCAGCAGATAATTACTGGTCACAAGTAATTAGGCTTTGGGGCGCATTCCAAGAGTAGGGTTATTAATGTGAAATGGAATTTAGTGTAGAATGAAACTGATAAATCAGAAGGAAAATCACAGGAAATAAATTCATAGATTTGAGATCAGTCTTCCCTCTAGATATTGTTGCCCCGTTTAATGTTTATTTGATGAGAGTATAGAAACTCGTTTACGTTGAATTATTTACTAAAAAGAGAAAGTATTTGTAATGTCATGTGACATGGATATATATATATATATATATATATATATATATATATATATATATATATATATATATATATATATATATATATATATATATATATAATTATCGTGACTCAAGATGGAATCACGACAGTGCATTTATAAAGACCAGTAAGCAGTCATTTATCTTTTATTTTGTAAGGGAAATATTATGAACATTATGCAATGCGGGATGCGTAGAAAATTATATAAGTTGTATTGAATTGTTTGTAATAATATAATATTTCTTTGTGTCAAGTGTTTTTTGAAGAGTAAAATACACTCAATGGGTGTTTGACTCTAAGCAATCTTTAACGAGTTGTTAAGGATTGTCGTTAGCGAATGCGGGTCGCTCATGCTTGGACTTCAGTCAGCTCTGACTGATTTGAGTTAGAATCGGACAGTACCGGCTCGTAACCCTACGGTAACTCGTAAAGTAGGGGGGAAGGAATTAACACAGCTTCGAGAGGAGTTCTTACCATCATGTGCTACAGCTAAGTTTACGATTTTATAAGTGTTTTGTTGAGGTGATAATATTGAACGGCATGCATGCACTATAGATATTGTTACTGGCAGGCATTTGTAAAATGAATAGGATTATTCTTCGGATTGCCGGATAGGAAACTTTACAATAAATATTTTAAGGTTAGTAATAAATATAAATAATCTATTTCTGGTCAAACAATGATTTTATACGATCACAGGATATGGTAAATTAAATTGTATACATGAACACAACGCAAATTCTCGATTGATTGAATGAAAGGAACAGAAAAGAATCCTTGGAAATCTGTTAATGAACCTGGTAATATGCGAACCAAATCAGGGTAAATTTAGGTTTTCATATTGATTGAATATTCTATATGTTTACTATTTTGGATTCTTTTGAGTAAATATATAAATGGTGCCGTGACCAGGATTATTGCGGGTGATGATTGATAATTGGTAACTGATTGATAACGCATATTTTTAACTTTGATATTGGTGTTTATAGGTGAATGTTTATAGATGTTTTTACCTATATTGAGTTTCATGAGAAAGTGTTCGTTTTGTCGGGTTCGTTATGACTAGGTCGGTATTGGCAATTCAGGAAAACGTTGACACCGTATATTTTTTTTTTTTTTTTGCCGTGAAACATATGAGGAAAATTGGTGAGTAAGAGATTATCATTCCCTTTAGTAGTTTGCACTCTATTTGATTGTTAATTATATTTAAAATTTTGATAATATTTAATGATAATATGTTATAATTGAGTGATTAATGAACTTATTCTGAAAAATTTCATTTTGAGATTTCGTTTGTAATTTATCGATCGTAGCAGGAAATCACGAGTAGGAATTTGAATTGGTAACCTCGTTCTCTTTAGATTCATAAAAGTTTAACTATATTTTGACTATTTACGACGACGAAAAGTTGAAATTTGTATTTGAAAATTTTTTTTTTAACTTTCTCTTAAGTGATTGAAAATTTTATATGCGTTATACATTTTGAATTGATCAGTGTTAATCGTTGCCACTAATTGAAAACATTTAAGTATGAAAATTAATTTCCACTAGTTGTGATTTTTATTGAAAAATAATTTAAAGTGGAAATAATAATTTTGGAAAGTTGAATTTCGGTAATTCATTAATAGTTGAAAGTGAAGTTAATAAATTGGTTCTTTCCTATGGTGAAATTTTCGAGTTGTGTTAGTAAGTTTGCACTGACATTGATAATATCGTTGTCGCACACGGCGGCCATTTGTCAATGATCGGGCATCCATTTATGGGTTAAGCTAGTCTCGGCATTAATAAAGAATAATGTTGTCGCACAGGCGGCCATCTTGTTAATGACCGAGCAGCTAAGTTGAAGTTTGTTTAAAACGAAAACTCTATGGGAAGGAATTTAATATAGTTGTGCTGTTGCAAATAATATACATAATGCACTAAATAATTATTAGGTAGTTCCTTCCTACATCCTTGCTTGGTCTATTTTTCTCCTTTAGTGAACAGTTTAGAGAATTAACAATGTCGGACATAGAAACATCAGACGTAGAAATGTCAGATAATGAAAATGAAAAAACAGAAAAACGCATAGTGCTGATCCTAGGACATTCTCAGGTAAGGAAAATGGAAAGTGCCTTTGATAAAATAAATGAAGAAGAGGAAACCCTTTATTTTATAACACACTCAATAGGTGGTGCTACTTGTTATGATATCACATCTGAAGAAGTAAAGGGGTGTGAAGCAGAGGCAGTTGTGCTTTTTGTAGGAAGTAATGATATAGATAGTGAAGATGCTGAATCAACAAATGATATTAGGAATAATATCATAGAACTTGCAAATGATATCTCCAATGTGGATGGAGTAAAGATAGTCTATATCGTTACTGTGGAACCCCGTACAAGCCTGAGATATGTAATCTATAACGAATATCGAAGAAGTCGAAATAGGTTGAACCAAAGGCTACGTAAGTCAACCGGTTATTATATCATTAATAATGGTCTCACTGAGAAGGATCTAGGCAATGATGGAGTTCATTTAACTCAAGAAGCCTCTGAAACACTGGCGGGAAGAATATATGAAAGAGTCAGCAGTGATGCTGATTCAGGAGAATGGTAATAGCATAAGTGGACCAAGTGGGGTGGGGATAAGGGACTACGCATCTAGCATTGCATTAGTTATAAGTTGTATATAATTATTGTGGTAAGTTTTGAAGAAGTGAATTTCTCTTGAAGTGTGTTAATTAATTGCATTTAATGGGGTGGTTATATATTAAATTGAAAATTGTGAAAATACTTAAATTGTATATTTTGCATAAACCATTGTTTGTTGAAATTGCTGAAAATTTGAAAATTTTTATTGGTTTTAGCTGATTTGATAATTATCATTGGGAAAATGACGGACAGAGAAGCTTTGGTGAGGTCACGAGGTGGTTACATGGGTGTAATCACCAAATGGATAAATAAGATAGACTCTGCTATTGCTGCAGGTAATGTCAATACATTGTCTTCAATTAAAGATTTATTTATAAAACAAATGAAGACTGTGCAAGAACTGAATGAGAAGATATTAGCTTTAACCACTGAAGAAGAACGAATGAATGAGGTGGAAGAGCAAGCAGAGTATGAAGTAGTAATTGGGGAACATTGGTATAAGTTGATCAATGCCATAACAGCGATATCAGGAAGCGGTTCTCCTGGAAATCCTCCGACCACACCTAAGATTAATATTAGATTGCCGAAATTGGATCTCCCACATTATACTGGAGATGTGTTGGAGTGGAATTCCTTCTGGGAATTGTACAATGTGTCGGTACACCAGCGAGGGGACTTGGAGCCAATTCAGAAATTTTCATATCTGCAAAGCTTACTCACAGGAGATGCTCTAAAATTGATTTCAGGATTTAAGTTGGAAGCTGCGAATTATTCACAAGCTATATCTCTTCTCCAAGCCACTTATGGGAAAAGGGATGAGATCAAGCGAGTTCTGGTAAGAAGATTACTAGAAATGGAATCTCCATCTGCTAATTCAGAATCATTGCAAACATTCAGAGCAAATTTTGAATGCTCGATAAGATCGTTGGAGAGTGAAAACCTGGAGTTGAATGAGCTTTACACTATTTTGCTTTATGGTAAGTTGCCTAAGAGTGTTAGTGAAACTGTAAAACGCAGATGTGGAGATGATTGGCTAGTATTTGACACATTTAAGAAATATCTAGAAGAAGAAATTCACAATCTAAGATCTTTCGTCTCAGTGGATGTAAATAAACCTGGAACTCTATCAACAATATCTACATTCACAGTGAATCAATCACAATCTGTTAGACCTAAGAGTAAAGGAAATGTGAATAAATTTAGTTCTCAACAAGCAAGAAAATGTGCATTGTGTGAAGGCGAACACTGGTGGACACAGTGTAAAACTTATGCCAGTAGGGATAAGAGACTGAGTCGTCTCGGGTTTTTACGATTGTGTTTTGTGTGTGCATCGAATAAACACTTTAGTGTAGATTGTGAAAAGCAAAGTTGTGGAAACGGATGTAGATTAAAACATCATCGTGTGTTGTGTGATAAACAACAAACCAGCGAACCAAGTAAACCAGCGAACCAAGTAAATCAACAATTAAATCCGCAAATAAACCAGCAAGTAAACCTAATAATAATGGTGTGCAAGTTGGAACACTTTCTGTAAGTGATCAGGGTCAGAAATCCAAGCAGAGGTCCATTCTACCAACAGCCACAATTGTGTTCAAGGGTAAAGGAAGACATTTAGTACGCCTTCGTGGATTATTGGACACTTGTGCGGAACGAACCTTTATCAGAAGGTCAGCACTTAAGGACGTGCAGTATAGATCTAAAGGCACGGAGAAAATTGTCTTAAGGGGTTATTTGACAAGCAAACCTGTGAACGAGTATGAGACGGTGAGTGTTTCCATACCTTATAAGGGTAGATTGATTATTATGGATTGTATTGTGGTAGACGAGTTACCAGAGTATACTAAGAAATTCAACGTTAAACGAAATTTGAAAACGTTGTGTAAAACTAAAATTTGTCTAGCGGACAAAGATTTCGATCTGCCTGTGGACAAGCAAGCACCCATTGATATGTTGGTAGGCGTTGATAATGTCTATAACATTTTACACCCCGGATTCAGAAAAGCTGGGAAATTGATATTGTTACCTACCATATTTGGATATGTTGTGACAGGGTCCTGTAATGCTCCTCCAGTGCAGGAAACCCAGGTAACTGTGTTAAAGCTAGCAATTAACGAGGAAGTAATTGAAGCTACTCATAAATATGATAATGATGTAAAGAATGATTTGGATATTTTGTGGAACTTAGATAAAATAGGTATTGACTGCAATGAATTGAGAGAACATGATCGAAAGGTTCTAGAAGACTTTGAAAATACCATTGTATATTCTGAAATGGAGAAGCAATATGTTGTGGCCTTACCATGGAAGTCTAATAAGCCAAGGCTTCCATCCAATTATGGCATGGCGTTGGGCCGGGTTAAACAACAATGTGCGAAATTTCAGAAAGATGAAGCCTACCTGAACCACTATAAAAAAATCCTGAAGGATCAGGAGGATAGGGGGTTCATTGAAAGGGTAGATAAAAGCAAATCGGTTGAAAATTGTCATTATCTAGCACATCATAGTGTACAGAAAGATAGTGTCACCACTCCAATCAGAATAGTTTTCGACTGTTCCTGGAGACAAGGTTAAAATGGATTGAGTCTTGACGACTGTCTGTGGACTGGACCACATATTACGACAGATTTGCTCAAATTCTTATTGCAGTTCAGAACTAACAACTACGCTTGTATTAGTGACATAGAAAAGGCATTTCTTATGGTGCAATTGAGAGAAGAAGACCGCAACTACACACGGTTTTTATGGTTGCAAGACCCAACGGATCCAAATAGCGAGTTAATCATAAATAGGTTTAGGGTGGTGTTGTTTGGTGCTACGTGTTCTCCGTTTCTGTTGAATGCCACTATTAAATCACATCTGGCAGCTGTTAGAAAAGATACGAACTGTACTGAGATGGTGGATATGATGAAGAGGGGATTATACGTGGACAACCTTCAATTTACGTCCAACAGTGAAGATCAATTGATAAACTTATTTTTTGGTGCAAACAAAATATTTGCACAGGCGCACTTGTATTTAAAGGAATGGACTAGTAATAGTGATCTTTTGAATACTGTCGCGGATGCCTATCACATAAAATCAAAAGAGAAACAAACCTATAAAGTCTTAGGCTTAAATTGGAACATCTCTAGTGATGAACTAACAATAACACCTAATCATCTTAAGATCGGTCAAACAAAACGTGAAATTTTAAGTGCAATTGCCCAAATTTATGATCCTTTAGGAGTGCTTATCCCTATTACGATACGAGCTAGAATATTCTTGCAGGATTTGTGGAAACAGCAGTTGAAATGGGATGATCTACTTTCAGTTCCTTTATTAAAACAGTGGAATGAGTTGTCCAATGACTTAGAGAAAAGTCTCAGTATTTCCTTCTCCAGAAGCACTAATCTGGAGAAAGCGGATTATCTCCACATTTTCTGTGATGCTAGCATAACAGCTTATGGTTGTGTGGCCTATCGAGCAAGTGGGAAAACTTCGTCTCTGATTATGGCAAAGGGTAGAGTAGCACCCATTAAAGAGTTGACTGTACCTAAATTAGAATTAATGGCTTTGTTGTTAGGTGCAAGATTGTGTAAATTTATAGTTGAAACTTTTGAAGGAAATAAATTTGAGAAAATAATAATTTGGTCTGATAGTAAAGTTGCCCTGGGATGGTTAGTGACCAAGAATAATTTGCCAGTATTTGTGAAAAACAGAGTATTGGAAATTAACTCTATAACTGCGGGGATCGTCTTTTCTTACGTCCCATCTTCAGAAAACCCTAGTGACTGGATTACTAGAGGAAAAAAGACAGAAGAAGTAAGAAATAACTCCTTTTGGTGGGAGGGACCTCCCTGGTTAAAATCAGAAAACCACACCTATCCTATTGACAGGACATGGGTGAAAGAAGCACAAACACAGGAAGTTATTCAGGTCCATCTTGTAGGGAACAGTGAAAAAACCCATCTGCTGACCTGGGAAAGATTTAGTAGAGTGGATAAATTTTGTAAAACTATAGCTTGGATAATACGATTTATTCACAATTGCAAATCAACTGGCTGTAGGAAAATTGGAAGTTTAACCCTGGAAGAACTTCAACAAGCTAAAAATAAAATGATTATACTCTTACAAAAGGAATACTTTCCGGAAGAATATAAAGCTTTGGAAAGGGGGGATAAAGTTTCAAAATTGACCTTATTAGTACAATTGAATCTCTTCTTGGAAGAAGGTATTATAAGATGCAGAGGAAGATTGGAACATGTCGCACAGGCGGCGGAAATAAAATTCCCAATCTTGCTGCCAAAAAGTTGTTTTCTCACAAGATTGATAGTAAGGGAGCATCACTGTTCACAAGCTCACATGGGAGTAAATGCAACCGTGGCAAGTGTGAGACAGGAATACTGGGTCCCACAGCTTCGCCAATTATCCAAAAATGTAATACATCATTGTATAATCTGTAAGAAAACACAAGGGAGACCCTACCGTGTGAATATTGCTCCACCATTGCCAGAATTTCGGGTGCAGAGAAAACAACCCTTTAGCGTTACAGGGGTAGATTATACAGGAGCGTTGTTAACCAAGGAGAAACATCAAAATCCTGAAAAAGCCTATATTGTGTTGTTTACTTGTCCAGTTACTAGAGGAATCCATATCGAATTAGTAAAAGATCTGTCCTGCGATTCATTTCTTATGGTGTTCCGAAAGTTTTGTAGCCGTCGGGGATTTCCTTCTTTAATGCTAAGTGACAATGCTACTACCTTTGTATCGGCTTCAGATTATTTGAAAAACATGGCAGAAAGTTCCTTAGTGCAAGAACACCTGAATGCTATCGAATGTAAATGGAAGTTCATACCAGCCAGAGCACCTTGGTTTGGAGCTATATGGGAAAGATTGATTGGTCTTTTGAAAACATGTCTGAAGAAGGTAATAGGTCAGGCCTTTCTCAGCTTTAGTGAACTTTCCTGTGTTGTGACTGAACTTGAAGCAATTATTAATGACAGACCCTTTAGTTATACTCCGGGATATCTAGACCAGTTGGATATTCTGACGCCCAATCATTTGATTTTAGGACGTAGATTGAGATCTTTCCCTAGGGAAGTCATAGATTGGAAAGATGAAACTAAGGATCCTCTGTATGGAGAAAATAAGGATGTTGGAAAGCGATTTTTGTACATCACGAAAAAATGTGATGACCTGTGGAAAAGGTGGGAGAGAGAATATTTAACTTCTCTCCGAGAAACTCATCGGGTGGGAATCAGACACGAATTTTGGCCCAAAATGGGAGATGTTGTGTTGATACACGATGAAGGACCGAGAAGTCGTTGGAAGCTCGGTCAGATTGTCAAATTACACGTGGGACCGGATGATGTCTTACGCGTGGTTACTTTAAAAACCCCACAAGGTCAGGTAATGAGACCTGTTGTCAAGCTATATCCTTTGGAATTATGGCAAGAGACTGATGTTGTCATATCTGAGAAAACTGATAACAAGAACACCCGACCAATCAGGAAAACGGCACAGGCGGTTACTGAGGCCAGAAGAACCCTTATTCAAGCGGGACAATTATAACTGTAAATATTGTTTCTGTTTGCTGGGAGTGTATCGTGACTCAAGATGGAATCACGATAGTGCATTTATAAAGACCAGTAAGCAGTCATTTATCTTTTATTTTGTAAGGGAAATATTATGAACATTATGCAATGCGGGATGCGTAGAAAATTATATAAGTTGTATTGAATTGTTTGTAATAATATAATATTTCTTTGTGTCAAGTGTTTTTTGAAGAGTAAAATACACTCAATGGTTGTTTGACTCTAAGCAATCTTTAACGAGTTGTTAAGGATTGTCGTTAGCGAATGCAGGTCGCGCATGCGCGGACTTCAGTCAGCACTGACTGATTTGAGTTAGAATCGGACAGTACCGGCTCAGTTGTGTAACAGTAACGGTCATTGTTACCCTACGGTAACTCGTAAAGTAGGGGGGAAGGAATTAACACAGCTTCGAGAGGAGTTCTTACCATCATGTGCTACAGCTAAGTTTACGATTTTATAAGTGTTTTGTTGAGGTGATAATATTGAAGGGCATGCATGCACTATAGATATTGTAAAATGAATAGGATTATTCTTCGGATTGCCGGATAGGAAACTTTACAATAAATATTTTAAGGTTAGTAATAAATATAAATAATCTATTTCTGGTCAAACAATGATTTTATACGATCACAGGATATGGTAAATTAAATTGTATACATGAACACAACGCAAATTCTCGATTTATTGAATGAAAGGAACAGAAAAGAATCCTTGGAAATCTGTTAATGAACCTGGTAATATGCGAACCAAATCAGGGTAAATTTAGGTTTTCATATTGATTGAATATTCTATATGTTTACTATTTTGGATTCTTTTGAGTAAATATAATAATGTTCACACATATATAAATGTATATATAGATAGATATAGGAGTTAAATTATTATGTCCTGAATTCCCCAGCATCCGTGACGACGCAAAGAGATGCAAGAGTAATATTGAATATATATCAGCACTTCACAGTTCTTACATAAGCGTCTTCTCCGTAACAGGTAGCGGTCTTTGAGTCGCTCTTTATGAAAACTGTTGTTCCGAAACTGAACAACCAAATCACATCCACCCTCTATAATAACTGACGTAAATAACGGACATGTTCTCGTTATTCCAGTCACCCGTCCCTCTCTCTCTCTCTCTCTCTCTCTCTCTCTCTCTCTCTCTCTCTCTCTCTCTCTCTCTCTCTCTCTCTCTCTTTGCGGGAAGGAATGGATGTGTCGCTCATGATCTTTCTTACCGTTAGAGATATAGAGCCATCGTTTCTGCAACATTAAAGTCAGACAATTTCTTGTAGAGGGAACCATCTTGCGTGGAATACCTCAAGTGAACCAACTGTCCAGTCTTTGGATGGAGTATGGCGCTTTATTGAGAGAGAGAGAGAGAGAGAGAGAGAGAGAGAGAGAGAGAGAGAGAGAGAGAGAGAGAGAGAGAGAGAGAGAGAGATTAGTTTCGGGAAGAGAATCGAAGGACAAGGCTGTGGTATGATGGAATATCTCGCCTATTTTTAGATGTCCATCGTTACGTTTCAAAAGTGGTCAAATGCCTGGTTTATATTTATAAGAAGGTGGAGGGCTCTGTGAAGTACGGGCAATTGGCCACTTACAAATGATATCAATATTAGCATATACTCGTAGACTAATTACTGTTCTAGAGTTAAGGAATGCCAAGAGAGAAAGAGATCCTGCAAAGAAAACATTTTCCAGCTTAGATGTCACTGGTATTCAATATGGTGTCTTATTTTAATTTTTCTTTTTGAATTCTGCATCTTCTGCATTGGATGACGACATTCTGCGATGCAGAACTCATCGCCAGAGCTTTCATTTTAGTTTGACGTCAGCTCTGTTCTGTGTAATGAGGGAAAGAGA
Organism: Macrobrachium rosenbergii; assembly: GCA_039081455.1. Classification (NCBI taxonomy): domain Eukaryota; kingdom Metazoa; phylum Arthropoda; class Malacostraca; order Decapoda; family Palaemonidae; genus Macrobrachium; species Macrobrachium rosenbergii. Next base: position 26,173,491 of record JANJGK010000042.1, read on the forward strand.
CACTCACTAGTTGGGTAAGAATAGCATTATTGAAACCATACTTCTCGCAAACATATACCCATAGTGATACTCAACTGGTGGAAGAGGAAGTAGCTTAAATAGAAAAAATTACCAGTTCTTGATTGCAGTTCATCAGTTCCTTGAGGAAGCTGTTGGCTAAGCCCAACTTAGTCCTCTAAGCACCGAAGGTATAGCACAAAACGAAAGCAAAGGACAGTCATGCATGGAGGCATCAACTGACTTCAACATGCCATAATCTTTCGTGGCAGGAAACGGAAAATTGATGAATTTCGTTAATCAGTTTAATTGTACACCCGGGACGGTCCCAAGGTACCCTTTTACAGTGTCTCTTCCATGGCTCACTGTAATTGGAAGTCAGGATTCTTTGCTGCATAGCATCTAACCAACTCTTCCTACTTGGTTGGTCAACTTCTTTAACATTACTTAGCTCCAGTTCGCAACTCCTATTTAAATTTGGGAACAATGCTCCGTATTGCTTTCATAATAATAATAATAATAATAATAATAATAATAATAATAATAATAATAATAATAATAATAATAATACAAAGAGTGTATACAAAACAATTAAATCTTGGGCCCTGAGATTTTGGGCAGAAAGCTTCAATAATTACCTAATGCATCAGTCGTGACCAACGAACCTGATGGGCCTATTATCGTGCCTTGGCAATCTTCCCCTTTGAAATCAAACGCACTGCTGACAAGCAGGTTGTCATGACACGATAATGTAACCTTTAAGCTCGTTGTTCGCTGAAAGTAGAAAATATGTGGCGCTGCAGGTGAATTTTATAGTGTAGCAAACCTTGATTATCAGCTCGCAAATGATTTCGTGCGCGACCTCTAAGAACACGGGTGTTGCAATGTTGTCTCTCTTCTCCGAGGGTGACCTCAGGATTTTCCTCCAGAGAAGCAGTGGGAGTGTCAGCGGAACTGGAACTTGAGTCCTGCCGTGTAAATGAAAGGAATAGCTATATTATTTGAAGTAAGTTTTGCTGAAATGTTTATAGACAGATGTTCAAGTCTTGTTGCTCTTATAGGGATGGATGAATTGAGGAAACTTTCTTATTGCCTCGAATTACAAAATCATGATTTCATGTATTGAAAATATTGTAACATTATGCATACAAAAAAAAAAAAAAAAAAAAAAACAATAGTCTGTACAGGAAGTTGCTCAATACTCTGTGGTTAACGAACGTATGAAGTTTATCGCCATGAAACAGTAACGTAGTATGGAAGGAAAGGGAAGACTTTATATTAACAAAGTAAAAATAAAAAAAAAATAATAATTAACAAACTGAATGTAGGGAAGAGGTACACTAAGTATAGCTTTGCACCAAGGAACTAGTCGGGGAACGTTAAAGAAAATGGATATGAACAACAACAATTTCAGGGTCTTGAAATCGAAGCCCTGCACGTTGAATCACCTTCTTAAGTAAATTGCGTTTAAAAGATTAGCTAATGACGGAGGTTATCTCCATAATCCTCAGGCGAAGGAAGAAGTGTGGCGTGATTTATCGAACACTTGAGGGAAGGAAGGTAATTTTCCTGCTCTAGTTGAAAGCAGAATTAGTTCGTTCAAGCACACCTCACATGCGATGGCTGGATACTCCGAAGGAATCTCTGCATAAGAAGCTCCTTCGTTCCTTTTACTTCCTTCGGAGGGAAAGACCTGCAGTCATTATTCCTCGAAACGTCGTCTGTGTCTGTTGGGCTTTGCTGGGCTCTTCCGTGTCCTTTAATGGTGTTAACTGATTCTGCCTTTTTATAAGTGATTGTTATCATAACAATTAATATTTAATCTTTATCGGATTTTCTTATTTTATTCAAAGCCATTAATTTTAATTAGGAGTTCATAAAATCAAAATTTAATCGTTCTTTCAAGTGTCATTCTTTAATTAAATACGTGATCTATGTGATAGTAGGTGTGCTTGCATCCGGTAAGGGAACAGTTTTTTCGGTTAACACTCTCTCTCTCTCTCTCTCTCTCTCTCTCTCTCTCTCTCTCTCTCTCTCTCTCTCTCTCTCTCTCTCTCTAATACATATTGGTCATCGTGCGCTCTTTTTTCACCACTTTAACTGCTTGTACAGAGGTGAACTTTTACGTCATGATATAAATATTGTCTTGAAAACGGTTCTTCCTCTGTCTTCATTCCGCAGTCATTGCATGGCCTCTGCAATGCGTCTGTCTCTTTATGGAATTCTTGTATATGAAAGACCCCAATTTATTATCCAATGCAAAAGTTAATGAGGCCCTACATTCACATCAGTTGGGCGTCTCGATTCCTTTGTTTCCCTGACTTGGATGATCGTGTTCAATGTCTTGTTAAATGCTTTGAGGAACCGAATGGAAGGATTTTCTGCAGCCATGTCTTCTGCAAAACACAGAAGGCCTTTTATTGCATTCACTTTCAAGGTTTACGAATGCGAATAGTAGGGATGTTCTCTTAATGACAAAGGAAACTGAGCCTAACTGACCATGGAAGCGTAACATTCATGTACGGACCATCGATTCTGATTTTTCCCTCCTGGGAGATAATTACATAGAGGCTACTGTGCTATAGGCGGTTTTCGATAAGGTCTTAAAGATCGTTAAGGGTTAGAGGAGCTAGATAAGTCTCTCTCTCTCTCTCACACACACACAAATTGGATCAGACAGTATTTACAAGCTGTCGAACAATATTTGATCTGAAATATCATAACCATTTTATTTCATGGGATGAGTTTCAAGTGACCGTGGGCATGGGGCCTTTCCTGAAGATTGTATTTTACTTTTGTTCTTTGACATATCGTTTTGTGAACGAGAGAGAGAGAGAGAGAGAGAGAGAGAGAGAGAGAGAGAGAGAGAGTCCATCGGTTGCCTTAAAATACAAACAAATATTGTTCACAGTTGTCAAAATCAAGTTGAAAAATTCCAAGAGAAAGAAGTCGAAAGCGAATCCAACCAACCTTGATCTATGCAAGAAGCGTCGATCCACTTTTCGACATTGCCATATCATAGTGGCCCGTGGGCTGAGCAGACTGTGGCTATGAACTTTCCTTTAGCAGAGTCTGGAACTATTTTGATGTTTTCATGACCAAGATAGCAGGAAGGAGGTATTAGTGACAACCATGTTATAATTTTTCAAGACCAAGATCCAGTCTAGCTGACGAATCCCAGTGTCTGAGACCACTCTCCGGTGAAAGCATCTGAGTATATCTTGAGCGATGACACAAATAAGTAGAGTAGATGTGATAAAGAGAGAGGCCGAAGAGATGAAGGCAGAATACGTACATGTCAGATGGTGGGCCTTCCGTTCACCCAGTCTTATGGCTGTGTCGAGACACTCATCAAGCACAGGCAGAGATGAAGCACACACACGCGCACACACACACACACACACAGAGCGTTGACGAAAGGAGCCACATTTGTTTTCATCGAGTAGTAGGGAGTTTTTTTTTTTTTTAATTAGTCCTGAATAGTTATATTACTGAATTTTTGTAGCTACAGTAGTTATAAACAAAATGTAATTTGGAAACAGAGTGAAGAAGAAAAACGATGAATGTGTACAAGATGAACTCTAAAGCCAAGATGCACTCATGAAATTGGAAACATACAAATTTTACACTAGGCCTTTATAAAATGCACTAAAAAGTAAAAAATTATTTTTTGAGACACACCAGGATTTCCTGACAATTAATCATGCCTACAAAAATAAAAGCGTGGCGCCGAACGTGGAAGGAAATTATATATATAAGAAAAAAAAAATTCTTTTCTAGCAGCATTTCCTTCCATGTTTGGCGCCCATGCTTTTATTTTTGTAGACATAATTAATTGTAAGAAAGTCCTGGTGTGTCTCAATAAAAATATTTTGTACTTTTAGTGCATTTTAATAAATGTGTGTTTTAAGTTTTTTTTATATTTTCTTTTTATTTTATACTTTTTAATTTTGACAGAAATTGTAACCGATTTATGATTATAGCTAACGAAATTGAGCGTGATATCCTGTCGAGCCCAAGGAGGTTTGAAATCTCCGTGGAATGATTAACTTATACTACTGATTCCAAAAAAGGTATGAAAAACTCGAAGAGTTTCATACAAATCCTGAGATACTGGGAGAGGTCACTGTGGGGTCACTAGAGGCCACTGCTGACCTACTGATCATGTAAGGTTGTACTGTCACCGGGATTGAGTAACCATGCAATATTTCAAGTCCATCGGACGAAGGGAACAGGTCGAAAATTGAGTTTCAAGTTTTGACCCAACAAACAAACAGACGCAGAGATCAAGTTAAATAAAAGTACCCTAATTCTCAGGACTTAAGATCCTCTGAATGTACTGATTGCTGTACTTTCCTGTACTTTTTCAATTTTTGCTGGAATTCTTTTCAGTGAGGCTGCCTCGGATAAGGGCGTAGATAGACTGTCTTCATCTAATCGGTTATGATTTACTGATAATTTTACTGCTTTTTTTTTATTAGACAGTTATATTTTATTCATATGGAATTTGCGTGAAATAATGTCGTTTTCTATCAAGAATCTTTGAAGGTAATAGAACATAATTAGTGATATATGTTATTCTGCTAATTTCCACTGTTAGTATGTCTGCGTCAGCATTTGAATAGGGTATAAATATTGCCTCTGAAATCAGGAATTTAGTTTCATAGACCAAACCTTCTGATGTATTAGAGAGCATAAATTCTACCACCACACCCCACAAATAAAAGGGAGAGAGAGAGAGAGAGAGAAATGGTAGGAATCTTTGACACCTTTGACTAAAAATAATCTCAGACGATGCAATGTCCATAATACTATACTTCTGAAACTGATTTAAAAAAGCTGAATGCTTTTAATAAAAATAGTTTTTCATGGATGAAATTTTCCTTTTCTTAATACAACGCCATTCGCAATCATTTCAGGGTTTTTCTCGTATTTCATGGGAGGTTTTGCAAAGACAATAATTATCTTTTATACGTTTTCTGTCCAAACACGGGATGTAAAGAAAAGGCTTTCTGGACAGGAAGTGGTGTTTGGAGTTGACAGACGTCGACTACAATAGTCTTCTTCAGTATTTGAGATCCCCATCTTTTCTCTTCGGCCTTCCTTCCTTTCCTCCGTCTCTTCAGCACTTCCTCTTCCATGATCTCTCCTAAGACATCTCGCTTATCGTCCCTCCTCCTCGTCAGATGCCCAAATCATCTCAGTCTTGATCCTAACATAGTGGCTTCAGATAAACAAAACTAGGCAGAGTCCAGCCACTATGCACGGATTAATTAAAAAAGTACGGAAATGACGCGAATATGAAATATGCACCGAATCTCTCTTTAGTTAGAATGTTTGGCTTTGAAGCTGGGATTCAAATGGGAGTATCTTCCTCCCATATGTATCACCACGATTCACCACAAAATCCCATGACACGTTTAGGACACTTTGTATATACCTGAAAATCGTTGCAAAATCCTAATCACTTCTAGAATCACGAATAACAAGTTTATTAATTATGCATTCAAGGACCGGGCGGAAAATGTTGGAACTCTGGAGCTCTAACAGAGGCACAGATGAACCCCGATTTTGAAAGCTTTCGTTTTGATAATGATTCGTGTAAATCTGCATTAAAAAAAATAGCTACTGTTATATGATAAGAAATTCAGAGGAAGAGAAGTCAGAGGAATGATCAACTGGATTTATTAACCGAATCTTTCATTTCTGCCTATTAGCTCATGTTTCCAAATTTCTGAACTTCCCTTCATGCTAACACGCCCAATGAACATCATTTTCCATCGCTTCTCCTACACATGACAGGATGATGATGCTTGCAGTGTCCAGCTTTTGAAGTTGCGTGATGCGCTTCCCAGCCATTTATCTCAAGGCTGTCTCCAGGAAAACTTTATGTTCCCTGTTCGAGAGAGGGTCATCCTTTGCATGCATTTGATGGATGGAAAAGTCAGACAAGAGAGACAGTGTCATCGTCCCTGAGCATCGTAGCCATAAATTCCGAGTTTCAGGGAACTGCCTCTACGGTGAGGGTAAAACTTTACTGTCCAATCTATAGTTATGTGATATTTATGAAGCATAAAATTCTACTCTCTGAAAGATTCACGTGTAGGAGTTGTTTTTTGCTGTTGAGATGAAGTGGGCAGTTCCATATTTTAGTTTCATATCGGTTTTCTCTGTGTGTCTGGCTGTCTCTTTGCTTTTCTCTCTCTCTCTCTCCGTAGTTCATGACCATTGCCGTTTGACACTCCCTTTGATCCTTAATCAGTCATCCAGTCTCTCTCTCTCTCTCTCTCTCTCTCTCTCTCTCTCTCTCTCTCTCTCTCTCTCTAATTATGCGCAATTTTTTTTATTGGAAGTGGTTGCAAGTACTCAGTGCTATCTCATTGCAAGAGAGGAATCTTATCGAAAATATTATCTTCGAAAAGTTCACAAGTCATTTAGGCATCTTATTGGACCTGCTATTTTTTGTAAAGACTGATTGAATATGAAAGTATTTACGCAAGCGTTATAAGTAAATTGAGAAATATTGATCACAGTTCAACTATAAATTGCACAACGGAAATAGCCAAACACAATTTGAATTCCCAACGTTTGACAGTCACGTTAGTTAATCTTATCGAGCGCTCTTGGTATGAATCTTTGAGATGCAGACTGAAGAAGCAATAGGGTGCCTCTTGAATGGCTGGGCTGATTTCACAACGCTTCCTGATGATGGGAGTTCATTATCTTCCAGCTACATATTAGATCTCACGTCCTCAGATTTTGAATCAGTTGTATCAACATCAGTTGTGAATACGTTACGTCAACGGCTAAAATGAAAAGGGAAAAGAATGAGAAATATTATGGAGGACAAACAGACGGACAGATTAAGGGATAACAAGAGGCAGGCATCCAAACAGACGTAGAAAGACAAAGAGAGAGAGAGAGAGAGAGAGAGAGAGAGAGAGAGAGAGAGAGAGAGAGAGAGAGAGAGAGAGAGAGAGAGCGGGTTGTAGCAAACTTCACCCTAACCTTTCACCAGCTCTGGGGAGCGGGTGACCCGAGAGACAAAAGCAACACACACACAGTGATGAGTTCTTTTGATGTTCTTCATCTACATCTCGTGTCCCTTAACGCAGACACACCGACATAACAACAGCACCAATCCAAAATAGCTCCTTCACCCCAACAAGTAGTCCTTGTTTTTCTGTAGTAAATAAAGGGACATTCCAGGGTCCCAAGACATTGGAGGCTGGAAGTAAGAGTTTTTCTTCATCTTTTAGACGACTTAAAATTCCATGAAAACTGCAAAAACGCCTGACTACCATATCGTCAACGTAACTGAATTTCATCCAAAGAAGAGCCAGCAAGGCTTCCTATTTATTTTTAGTCAACATACAAACAAGTAAGAAATGCTCCGAAGATTCTTCGGCGCAATCAAGTTTTCTGTACAGCGTATAATGGTGTACGAAACTCTCGATATGCTGCAGTATGAAACTCTCAGCCACGAATGGGCAGCGCTCAGTTGCTCCCCAGATGCGGTCAAGAGAAGATGCGTCGACGGCTGGCTAGAGCGCGATCCACGGTTAA
>JANJGK010000042.1:26186053-26194394 GCA_039081455.1 Macrobrachium rosenbergii
GGTGTCAAGGAGTGAGGGAGAAGAGAATCAGGGAAAACATTTTTCTTAACAATTTGTCGTCATTTAAGCTTGTTTACACCATTCTCTATTGTCGATCTCTACCATTTTACAGGATACACACGATGATAATAAGGAAAGTGACAAAATCCCCAAATGTCGAAATAAAGTTTATAGAATGATAAACAATTTAATAAAAACATTTTTATACAATCAGCGTTATATCATTATAACTTACGTGTCCATATGCGCATAATGTACGGCATAATTAACGTTTTGACAGTATACGCGTATGACTGAGTTTCTGAATGGCTTTGCCGCAGCTCTGTTTCCTCGAATGTCAAACGCTGAGGACTGAAGCTCTTGTGGCCGAATAGAGATGGACGTCGTTTGCTGTGTCATTAGAGTAAAATGGAGAAGAATGAAGAGCTTTTAGCAACTCTTGGATCCTCCTGCTGATGGCCGCTTTGTGTCTCGAGTTCCTTTTCTCCTTCTGGAACAAAAATGAATAATGAATGAGAGAACTAATGGAGCGAGAGAGCCTTCCTCTGTCTAACGTAGGTGACCCTCAAAGTGGATGTGGTGGAAAGGCCACAGGAAGGTTTTGGGGGTCTGAATAACCCCAGAAGCAACGATGGGAATGAATACGAAAACATTGCCACTGTGGAATCTTAAGATTCTCCCCTGGATTTCGTGTTGAAAGTAACGGAGAGACAGTGAAACATGAAAGTGTAAAAGCATACACTGATACAGGCATATTCACAAGTGTTCACATGAAGGTACACAGTCACTGAAACGTTACTGAATACTGATAGCTCTTCAGAGCACGACTTAATTTCCTATTTGCAAATTGGCGATGATTAGTCTGCTTATTCCCTGAGTGACTGGAGTTGGTTTTTATTTTCTCCACGTCTACTCTGCTTTTCAGTCTTGCAATTGTTTTGCTAGTTTTATCCGTCACTTAAACACATTTTTTAAGAGTTTAGAGTGCAACAACAAACTATTATTATTATTATTATTATTATTATTATTATTATTATTATTATTGTTGTTTTGTTTCAAAATAATGTAAAATTTCTATTATGGTTAGAAAATAAGTGAGATGAGTGGCGCCAGCCCCGCACTTTTGCATTCTGAAAATCTGAGGGACGAAGCTCTGATATCACCCTGAATAGAGATGGACGTCGTTTGTGATTTCTTTAGAATACAATGAAGAATAATGACAGATCTTCATCAACTCTTGAAGCCTCCAGCTAATGCCCACCATGTGCCTTTGTTTCCTTCCACTTTCTGGTACTAAATGATAGAAAATGAGACAACCAACGGCGGAGTGAGAGAGCCAATAAGGTTGTTGTTGTTTTAGATTTAGCTGGCCTTGTGCCAGCACGGGCTCTTGCTTCTAGTGCAGCCCGTAAAACCAATAAGGCCACCAAGGTCCTTTATATAGTCAGAGGTCGGCTCATCAGTGAGCTACGCGCATGTGGGTGGAGCTTTTGTGACGTCAGTCGCAGGCTGCGGTGGCCGAGTTTTGACCTGACTTCCTACATTTCTACTGTACCGCCAGATCCGTGTGTCACGTTGATTAACTTCCAACAGCCTTGCCGTCACTGTGTGCTGTATTTGGATGCCATAATAATATTGAAAAGACCTTTAATTTGGGTATTCGATATTTTCTTTTCCCAAAAGAAGAAAGAACGAGCAAGAACTGGATCTACCGTAAGCTTGCAAATGCGCAGACGACGTGAACTGGAATTGTTCTCTAATTTGTTCAGTCCATTTTAAAGCAGAGGACTAAGCGGATGTCATGAAACACCGACTGCTGGGAGCTGGAAGCCCCAAAAATCAAAGTGTACTGAAGAAAGAGGCTTTGCCATCCTTTTTTTTTTTTCTTGCTAATGGTAAGCTACATTACAAGCTGAGCAATTTGCTGGAAACCCTCATCATACCTTTCTTTCTTTCGACTTTTTTTCTAAAATATTTCACCGTCTATGACATCTAGATTACGATACAGCAAACTGCTTTAGACTTTATAAAATTAAAGTACTCTGTCATAGTATTTATGTAACCATTAAAAATTGAAAAGATATTCTAAGGCTTTTGTTCCATAAGAGAGTAGGAATTGTTGCTGTGCATTCATAAAATCCAAAATGCAACACCGTCTTTTCAGGTAGAAATGTATCTGAGAAGGAAAAAGAAAGATGTCACGAGCCATGAAGTGAGGACTCAGAGGACAGCCAGGGAGATGTTTTGCGATATGGAAAGTTGTCATTCAGAGACCACTAAAGTTTCTCCAGAATTCTCTGCTTAAGAAACTATTGCACAGGCTGAGGAGAGTTCTAAACAAAATGTAAAAACAAATACAAGTAGAGGAAGGGGAAGAGTTCAAGAAAAAACAGAGCATTTGGAAAGACCAATCAAGAACTCCTGAAACTGGTTAGTCTGGAAAAGTAAGTGGCAGAACCTAAGTTCACATTAGCTGAAATAAACAAGATATTTCAACCCGTGCTAAGTTCAGCACATAACTAATAAACTTGCCAGTTAATGAAGCGATGAAGACATATAATTAGCTTTCACTCTCGGGAGCATGAGCACCAAATGCTATTCATATTTGCGAACCAAGAGAGGATTTCCTCTGCCTTCAAAAAGCACGCTCAACAAACGATCACAAAATCTGAAATGTGAGCCGGGGATTTTGCATCGGTTCTGTCACTGATGAAGGCAAAATCAGAAACAATGACGGAAACAGAAAGACTTTCCGTAATTTCATTTGATGAAACGAATATTGCCAGTAAGTGGAGTAATTACAAAGGGATGGGCGTTTTATATGAACCTTGTGATAAAGTTAAAGTTATGTTAAGAGGTTTGTTAGGAAGCTGGAAACAACCATTATACTACCAATATCATGACTCCAATGTGGATAAAAAATGATTGCTATTATCAAAAGTGTGGAAAAAGCTGGATTTGCTGTTGTGGCGATTGGCCATGATCTTAGATCTAGAAATCTGTGTGTTTGGAAAGAATTTGGGGTTCATCCCTTTAAATGTTGATCTGACATTATAATAGGCTTTTTTGAATAGTAGCCTCACATTTGTGGTGTCTTTTTCTTTTGCTTTGTTTCCCTTTCAGTAAGATGGAATTATAGACAATATGTCTTATCAACGTCTTGTCTTTGTGCAGTATAGTGCGCTCCCTGGTTCTTTCTCTGAGCTTAAACAAGAACCAATTGTTCTTTCAGGCCACCACTTTCCTCATCTGCAGATCTTTGGGGAATAACTACGAACCTTTTCCTATTGCTCCATACAGCCAAAAAGTTAATATCCTTTCATATTAACTCTGAGTCGTCTATTACAGCCGAGGGAAGACTGGATGTGCGGAAGCGCTTTGCGAAGAGGTGGCCTCGCTCAGAGGCCTCACGCAAGCAAATATTTGGCCATCGGCAATTTGGAGATAGCGCTGATCATTTCAGGTGATCGAGAAGCGTTCCCCCCCTCCCTCCCTCCCTCTCTCTCTCTCTCTCTCTCTCTCTCTCTCTCTCTCTCTCTCTCTCTCTCTCTCTCTCTCTCTCAAATTCAAAGAAAAGAATTCGTGAAATTCCAAAGCGAATCCTAAGCGAAAACTTTCATTCGGCGGCCCAGTTGTCATGCTCCCTTGGGTGTGATAAATGAGTACCTAGCGAGATGTGTGTTCGTGGCTGTGGATGCTTCTGCTGTCATTATTGCCTTAATTGGTTCTTAATTTTACTTTAATGGTTTTCAGTGTCATCTTTACCATTATCGGAACTATTACAATGAAAGCTCTTACTTACGCTTGGGAAATGTTTTTCCAGAGGTCCACATCAGGCCTCTTATCCAATTCAACACCTCACGATACTTAGGGCCAACTGTGAGCAGGAGACGAGGCCAGTTGAATGTAAACCAACCGAGCAAAGGCAAATTTCTGTGCAAGTGCAGTCCCAATTCAGCCTGCAGCGTTGTAGTAAATTCAAGGTGATGCAAAGAACCTTTTTAACAAATGAAGAAGACTCAGCAACTCAACTTTGCAAATGAAAACCGCTCACATGTCGCTCTTCCTTTCCGTGCACCAAAGGAAACCTTTCTTCAATGAATAATTCTGCACCGCTTGCAGCTTCCGGTTCCCCCATTTCCATTCTTAGCAAAAGCAATGCCTTCAAGCACTTCACAAACGATATCACTTGGCTTTGTGGAATTTCAAATTCATTAGACTAAATTATTCCCGATTCGCCTCTTCCTCTGCTTCAAGAACGCGTTTGCATGATTCGTTTCATATTGCCAAAGTGCTTGCTGAATTCCGCCTGTATGTCAGATTTGACTGCTTGCGAACTTATTTGAGTGTTGATAATTTAAGGAACAGGAAGCTCTTGAAACTTTTGTTTTTCTTTTTTTCGCCCTTCTCTCTCTCTCTCTCTCTCTCTCTCTCTCTCTCTCTCTCTCTCTCTCTCTCTCTCTCTCTTTCACTGAATAAAACAATATTCCACCAAAGTTACTATACAATACAAATATAAACAGGTGTGGAATAGGGGTGAATGGGAAAGAAAGACAGACCAATAATTATTTAATTATTTTTATTAAAATTGGCACTGCACTTTTTGTCAGCTCGACAAATGCGTTTCTGTCTCTTCCAAGGACCCACTTCACATTCAGCGAAAAAGTAACGTTACCTATAATCAAAGGAAAAAGTTCAGTTACTTCTAAGAAATTGTTAATTTCATTTGTGATCAATTAAACACAGTTCAAGCAAATTAAAAAATCACTTTCGACCTTTTAACTCAATTGAGTTTAAAGCTAGTGCTAAATAAGGAAAGATTTTTCATGGGGCCTTTTGACAATGATCGGCCAAAGCAAAAGCAATGACTACTACCCAACTGGTATAACAAAGCACCTTGGAAACTTTTGTTTTACTCACCCGAACAGAGGCTGACGAAGCACTTTACAAAAGTTAATCCATGAAACTGAAGAAGTTGATGGAGCACTATAACTTTGAGGCCTTGCCAGCTTCATCAGGGCGGGTAGTTAGCGGGATCTGGACTCACGCTCTATATCTCTGACGCAGTACCTCAAACAAATCATCCACAGTTAATTACATATGTTTAAAAGAGAGTTCATAAAGTTTGTTCACCACAGTCGGCGCGTGCACTATCTTGAAGCAGAAATGCTCCAGAGATGGGGGGCAGGGAGCACAAAGCAGCTATATTTGCTGCTATCCGGTAAGTGATACCAACAACTGTTTGCCTTGGTACTTGTGCTTGTACTTGTACTTGTACTGCCAGAGTAGGGTACTTCATATCTTGAAGTTACCTTTTAGCGTCCCTGGCAAGGAATCTGGATGAAGGTTTTCTACAATCCAATATTTAACCTTCCAGCGTCCTTGTCAAGGAATCTGGATGAGCGCTTTCTTGTGAGAAGCTCAAAAGTTTCCAAGGGGAAAAAGTTTAACTTTAAAAGAAAAATCTTTCCTTATTCGGGAAGATACTTAAAATTATTATTTTTGTACACTGGCCGCCCGAGGTGAACAAATTAACATATTTGTGAAACAAACAAATATATACAAATAATGTTTGTATCCACTAGGACAGCGTCGAGCCTGCATCCCGTGAATACTCAATATATTACAATCATAAAAACAAAACTTACAACTGCCATTCAGATAGCAGTTTTAAACAAGCATGACAGGATGTACTGTCCTGCCCATTTAAATCTACAGGAGAAGCAACAACAGCTCTAGCCATACTCACCACATTCTTTTCAGCTTCAAGAAGCGCTTTATTACGCTCTTGGCATAACCGAGCCGCTTCCCTGTTTCCACTGGTCTTATGAACCTGTGGTTCAGTGGGAACTGATTCTTTGGACTGGCTTTCACTCGGACCATCAAAGGTCTCCGTTAAATAAATGAGGTTGTCGACATGACGTCTGACAACTTCCCCATTAGCTTTACGCACGTAAGCAGCAGTAACCTCATTTAGGTCATTAACCTCTACCTTTAATACAACTCCTAATGGGTAATCAAAGGGTTTGGAGAAATTACTCTTTATACATACCAAATCGCCAACCTTCAATAGAGTATGTCCTTTCTTGGAATATCTACCTTTCCGATCAATGGACTGATGTAACAAATTGGCTACAAATTCCTCTCTATACAATTTCTCCAAATTATGTCTAACCTTCTTAAGCTTATTATACTTAGACAGCAAAAGCTTTTGATTATCTCCAAGTATTTCGTCAGTATAGTCCCACGACTCTTCAAATTCAGTAGAATTAAGTTGAGGAATAATACTAACACAAGGAACATCATAACCTTTTATAACCATCTCTGGAGTCAGAGGTACAGGAACACAATGGTTCGTCTCTAGTTTAGTCAAAGCAGACTTAAAAGCAATAGGTCGCTTATTAATAAGCATTTTACTCTCACTAATTAAATATTCAAAATCAAAGTAGTCCAAAATGTTATTTCTTATACTGGAGGTTATTATCCTCTTTACTTGTTTAACCATTGACTCGACGAGTCCACCAAGTTTAGGAGAATAAGCAGGATATGGGTGAAACTTCATAGCCCGAATATTATATTTTTTCAAAAACTCTATACATTCTGCGTCGTTTAAATACGATACAGTTTGCTCAACTCCAGCTACAATTGGACTACCATTGTCACTAACGATCAATGAAGGGATACCATACTCAAATATATGGAGCTGTATAGCTCTGAGAAAAGAAGCCTTCTCCATTGACCTACATAACACCAAGTTAACAGCTCTGGACCATAAACATGAAATTACGAGTACATAAACCTTAGACTTTTGTTTTGCACTATCTGTGACCATAAAAGGTCCACAATGATCAACACAAATATTCCTAAATGGAATAGAATCAGGGTTTATCCTAAAATCTCTGTATGCATTTTGATTAATTTTTATATTACGGGAATTCAACCTCTTGCATACCAGACAATTATTCAATACTTTTTTAACAGTTACAAACCCATTAGTTATCCAAAATTGCTTCCTTAGCAGACTCAAAGTCTTATATATACCAGAATGACCAGTCCTAACATGCATGTCCCAAATAATGCTTTTTGCAACAGGGCAATCCTTTGCTAATAGGATAGGACACTTCTCGCTATAAGAAGCTCTTAAGTTCTTCAGTTTACTTTGTACTCTTATTATATTGTCTTCGTCCAGAAAAAGGTTAAGCTGAACCACTAACTGGTCTGTACATTCTCTCTTTAACAATGATTCGTAAGAATTTCTAAATGTTGATAGCTGTGCCTGCGAAATTAAGTATTTAAAACTCGATAAATATTCATTTCCAGAATTTGGTAACGACTCTGGCTCACCACGTGTACATTTCCACTTTAACTTCAAATTATTCACGAACCTGAATACGTAACTCAGAACCTTCACCGCTTTAGAAAAGCTTGAAAACTTAGTTAACGGAAATAGTGGTTCGGCTTCAGACAAATTAACCTCAACTGGAAAACTACGCACAGGTTTCTGGTCTGGATAGGGAACACTAATTCTAAATTCGGAATCAATATTGTCAACAAATTTAGGCCCAGACAGAAAACATGTATTACGAAGAGTTTTTTCTGATACACACCTCGTCAGAACATCAGCAGGATTACGAATGCCGTCTATATGACAAAAAATTACCGAATGTTTCTCGCACAAGCCAGAAATATCGTTCAGTCTATTATTTATTAAAACATTCTTCTTCTCAATTTTGCCAAAATCTATCTCTTTTGACTTTATCCAATTCAAGGTAATCATCGAGTCCGTGAATGCATATATCTGATCTATCTTAATTGGTCGAACAGCACAAGACATATTGTCGTATAAATCCAGACTAGCTTTTACAGCAAGATGTAAAGCTATAAGTTCCAAAACGGGAATGGACTTAGTTCTTAGGTTTTTAGAGATTACGGAATTCTTCGCTAAAACTAAATGCATATTAGAAGTGATTACTTCGTGAAGATAAATTGCACAACCTAAAAGTTCTTTACTAGCATCTGCATAGACAACCAAATTATACACACTCTCTCGGTCCCCTATTGAGCGGTTAACAACCACTTCGTTGCTCTTATTTATTTGCTTAGAGATTTTTCCCCATTCTTTACGCTGCTCTGGAGTCAACTGATCATCCCAGCGTATTTTACTATCTATTTGAAGTGTATGCAAAAATAATCTTGCTCTATTCAAGATAGGAATGTTTATACCAAAGGGATCAAAATTAGATTGAAAAGTGCTTAGAACTTTCCTTTTAGTGTTGGCTGTGGGATCCAAGTACAGTTTACGTGTTTTAATAGTATCATTCTTCGTATCCCAGTAAAGACC
>JANJGK010000042.1:26194494-26233700 GCA_039081455.1 Macrobrachium rosenbergii
ACTTCACCGCCGTTACACGAAGCAATACCTGATCATCAGGTCAAAACAGTCTAGAATTTAACTTATTTAACAGAAATAGTCATAGAGTAATAATATCTTTTTAATGCAAGTAGCAAATTTATTACAGTGCACTGCTATTTTTGTACTAGGACATTACATATGAATCAGGGTTACCATACGTCCCGGTGTGGCCGGGACTCGTCCCGGATTTGAGGCCTTGTCCTAGGCGTCCGGTCAGTCAGAAAAATGTCCCAGAATGTTCAGGACAAGCAGTCAGTCACCCAACAATGTTCCAGTGTTCAGTGGGAACGTGTTCCTTACACACTCGGGTTCATACAACATTATAATGGTTAGAATCTAACAATTTTTTTTCCTGAATAAAAGAAAAGACGTAAATTCATCGAAACTTCAGCAGGGCGCAGGAACAACGACATGGGCGTAGAGAATCTAGTTATAAGGAAGAGGCAAATCAGAATTTAAGAAAGGAAGATATTTTTTTCTCTTCGTTTTCCTTATTTTTTCCTTCTGAATGACTGTTTGGGTTCCATTTAGCGTAATAGATCCCAAAGTACATTTTCTGTTTCTTAGACATACGTCCAATGAATTGCCTGTGTTTTGATCATTAATATCATCAGAGCCTCACAGAGCAGCTTGGGGCACTGGGAAGTGATTGAGAGAGCAGGTGAAGACTTCTGATATAAAGGTCAAAATTTATCTTTAATATCCTCGACTAAAGTGAATCCATTCGCACATCTGCCCCTGTTTTCTAAGTGTCACTGATAATGGATACTTCGCTTCGTGTTTGCTTCGTGTTTTGGATTTTAGAATGTGTCTGGGAAATTTTGGAAGAGGTCTTTGTGTTTACACTTCTCTTTGCTTCTGCATTTTGCTGGATGATAGTCTCTCTCTCTCTCTCTCTCTCTCTCTCTCTCTCTCTCTCTCCTCTCTCTCTCTCTCTCTCTCTCTCTCTCTCTCTCTATGTGTGTGTGTGTGTGTGGTGCACACTCACATGTAAAGTCTAATATTATTATACTTACGACTAGGAAGCAAAAAATGGTTTTCCTCATAACTTGTACTTCACGTCAGGAGCCTTTTTACACTTCTTATTTTATTGGAGTTTTTTATTACAATGTATTAATCTCCTAGCCGGCATAGTCTGAAGGATTTTTGTTTTTTTCTTAATACGAACGAACATAAACAAATCCCTTTTCGCGCCCATTGATAAATTATGACCACATATGACTTTCCATACTTTATCGTTTTTTAAATTACATTTTCCGTTTCCTAAGGATTTTGACAACTTTTCTTATTTTCCTGTGCATTCTAGAAAATGATGATTATACAAGTAATTATTAACAGAAGCAAGGAAGCTTGTACAAATGAACATAAAGATAGAATATAATGAGAGAACTTTCCTTCTTTTTCCCCTCCCTCCTTGAAACCGACTCCCTCACTCAAACCTCGAGAGCCAATCTCTCTCTCTCTCTCTCTCTCTCTCTCTCTCTCTCTCTCTCTCTCTCTCTCTCTCTCTACCAGGAAAACTAAGGAAAGCACACAGGACATTAATCCACCACGCACCAGCATCGATAATGCAGCGTCTATTCAATGCGCTACCAGCTCATCTGAGGAACATAACAGGAGTGAGCGTAGATGTGTTTAAGAATAAGCTCGACAAATATCTAAGATGCATCCCAGACCATCCAAGATTGGAAGATACAAAATATACCGGAAGATGCGTTAGCAATTCTCTGGTAGACATCAAAGGTGCCTCACACTGAGGGACCTGGGGCAACCCGAACGAACTGTAAGGTAAGGTAAGGTAAGGTCTCCCCTCCACTTCACCCCACTTCTTGAAAAACGCCTAAAGCTGTCTAATTTCCAACATGCAATAATGATAATAATGATAATGAGGTCACTATGTATTTGAATGTGACGAAATATTTTAGATTCCCGGAAATAGAGGACAAAAGATTTTTAAATGAAGGTGGGTATATTTATAGCTTATAACCTTCCCGAAGCACTAATTCAGTTTCATGAGGCCATTTCAAATTACTTTTATATATGTTAGGGCATACCATCTCTCTCTCTCTCTCTCTTCTCTCTCTCTCTCTCTCTCTCTCTCTCTCTCTCTCTCTCAATACTTCGATGCACAACCAGGCTCGATTTATTTATCTGCGGTAATCTTAACACTAGAAAATTTCTTCCTCGCAAACTGAGGTACTGCGGCTGAAAGGAAGCTTCTAGCATTATTGGTACAGCCAACCCTGGATTATCAACCAGGGATGAAACACATCCACACAAGAGACCCCTCAGTGCATCATACCTGTCCTTGTACCTTCTCAATTCAACCTCACCAGAACCCGCCCCCCCACCCCCACCAAACCCTTGCCCACCCAACTCCCAGCACTGTCACAGGACAGCCTCTTGCAGAATGTATTTTGACCCTCCGACGTCTTCTTGCGTTGGACTTCCTTCACCAGAGGCTGTGCTTCATTGAGCTCACTTTCCCTTCGTTTGTTTGGTAATCTTAATTTGCTTTTTTAAAAATTTATTTGAACATTTTTGTGTTCTTCTTTCCTCATTATTTCCTTTTCTTCACAAAAGCGCATTTTATTTGATGAAACTCAATAAAAAGTTCTTAGCCTCCGTTTGTTCCACAAGAAGATGAGCACACCACAGTAATGATAATAACAATGACAGCTGGAGGAACCAGTTTCCTTTAAAACAAAAGTTTCCTCCTTTTCTGTGGAATCTCAGGACCTTAGTCCTTCATATCTCTTAATGAAGGTTTTTCCAAAAGACCTCATTTGCCACACCTTCTTCTTCATTCTGTTTTTTTTTTCTCCTTTACAGTCTTTTGACTTTATGTCTACAGACATCTCAGGTACATTTACTATTCGTTGCCTCTCGTCGTTGTATAAAAGAATCTCATTAGAAATTTTGCTTGAAGAAAAAAGCCTTCTAAAAGGTCCAATGCTTTTTTCTAGCAGAGGCACCAAATGGCTTGAAGGAATCTCCATCCGGATGAAGGATAAAACATTTCATATTCATTCTGTAACTGTACTTCTCCTTCGAACCTCAAAACTGCAAAAATTCAGGGTCTCAGGTGAATGTTTATAAATTTTCAATATAAATATACTTTAAGAGATAGGACACTTTTCCAAAATATTCGATCAGTTGGGATCATATTTTCTTTACTTCTAACCTTGAAAAGCCTTCCATTAGATGTCGTTTGGTTCTATAATCCAACAACTCTTGGAAGACAGAGCCCCAGTCAATTGCCTGACTGTCCACTGACAGGCTGAATGAAAACTGGGTAATTATTCTCCTTTACTAAGCGATGTATATACCGCAGATATTTTATAACTGTTTTTATTTCAACTGTTTCTCTACTTTCATATTAAACAGCGCAGGTCATGTAAAACACAAGTATTGTGATGGTCATCATATTCTAACAAGATAAACAAATCAAAACGGGAACATTTTTAACTACGTACAGTCAACACAAGCAATAATTTTCGCATGTCATCAGATGTGGCTGAGTTCTATATATGCGAAATTATGTATTGATTGGAGGGAGCCATTTTATACCTTGGAACTTTATCAGTATTGGTTAGGTACGTGACTGGTCGTGAAGAAAAGTATTAATTTCAAAAGCAGACACTAAATTTCCATTCTGCATATATTTCTTATGAATTCCATGAGTTAGATTATTATGGGTATCCGATTCATGCACAAAATAGATCGAAGCAATGAAAACAGACCATAAACACTTTCAGTCTCTAAAGTCAAGTCAGTCGTACAAAAAAACAAAAAAACAAAATATGTAAAGACGCAATTTCCTGTGAGTTTCCTATAAAGAGCTACTTCAAATCCTTTGAGAGAGAGAGAGAGAGAGAGGAAACAGACCAACTACGGAAGACCTGCTGGGGATAAAAATAACCAGTATTCTTGTCCTGAATTATTACCGTGAAGAAGTTTCTTTTAATTTCATGGAATTATGGATCACATTCTCTCTCTCTCACTCTCTCTCTCTTTCTCTCTCTCTCTCTCTCTTATACCGTGTGACTGTCAGGTTAATTTAGCACCGATTGCCTTTCTCTTGGCTTCCTTTCATCTTCCTTCGCCTCCCCGTCCCACTCGGCGTTTATTTATTTTGCCATTTTCTTTGGATCTTCCTCTTTACCTGAATCTTTTAATATTCTTCCTTTTCGGTGCTATTGTTCATATTTGCCTTTATCGCTTTTCCTCTTTCCTCTTTCCTTTATCCCTTTCAGAGAGAAAGGCACTGAGAGAAAGCCGCACTTTGTTGATCTTCTAGAAAAGAAGAGAAGGAAATTTCATGCCACGCTTCGAGCGAACAACACCACAAAAGAAAACGGAGGAAGAAGAGAAGCAGAAGAAAATGGACCATATTTTATCTTATCATCACTTTCAGCAGGAGGCAATACATATATTGGTTCAAGGAAATATCATTATTGTTTAATATACTGAATATTGATGATATTTATTTAAATTCCGCCTTTTATACAAATATGGTTAATTATTAAAGCAATAATTTTAGTAAAATCGTCTGAACTTCCTGATCCTTTTACTGAACTTGAGACAAGTTCACGCAGGAGTCGTTTGTCTAATCTGAGAAGTTTCCCTCCACAAGGCTACTTGACTCGGGGTTGTTTCGTTTGGTCGCTCCTCCAGTTTCATCAGAGGTCTTCAGCTTTTGTAGGAAGTACGAGAGAGAGAGAGAGAGAGAGAGAGAGAGAGAGAGAGAGAGAGAGAGAACAGACTTTAACGCCTTCCCCCTAGCCTTCTTAGTGCTGTGAAGCTTACCTTAATAACAATCATGTCTATATTCAGAGCCAATCTATTCATCTGAAAATAGAGCAGTTTGCATTTTCACTTTCGTTTCTAACAAACAGCGTTAATTCTACCGTTATTGCAACTGTTAACATCATTACACATAACAATTAATCCCCCTTTCTTCTTTGTACAAATAAACACGAGAACAGTGCGCAGTTCAACAATCTTTCCCAAGCTGTCAGTAAGAGATTACTGCACATAGGTTTTATGAAGAACTGCTTTCATTAATACGGCTATATACTTAAAGTCACTTCAAGTCATTGGGAAAATGTTTTATCAAGAGAGACATAGATATGTTGTGTTCCCAGATGCTCTTTTGTTCCAAAATCGTGAGAGAGGAAATTTGACATTTACGAAAACATGAGATCTGTTACTGTCATCCAGACGGGACTATGACGTCAAATGACTTAGGTCTTTGTTTAACTAAATAGTTTTCAAAATATTTCATGTTGTCCACAATTTTTAGGATAGGCTACCATCTGTGCAAAGAACTGGTTGCTGTCTGAATAAATCTCTAGGAAGTGTTGCCCGAGACAGTAGAAAAGAGGCCAATAGCAGTTTGGAGGATCAGAATGTTTGCTCCTTGAGGACTTGGGTAAGTTCTACGGACAACGTTTCTCAAAAGTTCCTGAATGAAACGTTTCTTGGACCGAGAAATCTTGCACAGAACATCAGCTCTGAACTGCGCCGCCTGGAACGTCTTGGAATTCTCTCTCTCACTCTTTCTTTAGTGAGGCAAGTGATTCTGACCATATTACAGAATTTACCTGCGTGTCCGTGTACGAGAAAAGAAACCATCTCCCGTTCTCAATGCAGTCACAAGGGGAAGACATATTCCATTTACAAACAGTTCAGTTAAGCTCAAAGATGGGATGATTTTGCCGGAGCCCCTTGCGTCTGAATAATAGGATACGAGGTTCTCTGGCTTCCTTGCATAAGGCGTATAAGTGATAAGATGAGACACTGAGCTCATGAATATCATGAATATATAATGCCTCTTCTGTGTTTAGGACTCATACATATTAGGTTCTGAGAGAGAGAGAGAGAGAGAGGAGAGAGAGAGAGGAGAGAGAGAGAGAGAGAGAGAGAGAGAGAGAGAGAGAGAGAGAGAGAGTTTGTTTGTAAGCTAAAGAATAAACCGTAACATTTATATGGAGCTTTCCTAATAAGTAATTTCTATTTCTTCTTCAGTTTCCTGCAATGATTTCATAGTATCATGCCCACCCTTCAGGAAGGTAAGACGAACGGGTGACAAAAAGGAGAGATGGAGAATGATTATTCGCTGTACATTGAAGAAGGACAGAAAAGCCGTAGCCTCTCGACACATTAAGGTAAGTCCAGACGATGCGATTTTTCATGCGCTAAGCGCAGCGTTTTGGATTAAAATCGAACGCGGAAGTTGAAAGACGAATGAGGAACGTAATGCCTGCAGCCTCTTACTGCCCACATGTTGCTATTTTTAGTTGCAGTGATGTCAGTGGAACCACTTGTTTGTGCGGGAGTTTGTGCCGCTTGCTTAATTATTAACAATGTTTTTAAGCAGAGACGAAAGAAATAGCAAAAACAGATTATGGGCGAAGGAATATTTTAAATAGAACAAAAACACCATTTTGCAAGATTTGCAGTGTGACATCTATTGCATAATATTTTTCACCAAGTTTTTGAGGGGCATCCCCTCACAGGAACTTGTTAGAATAGCCTTTTAAATCAGTTTTCCAAAGGACCTCGTGCCTTTGGTAATCTTCAATAAAATTAAGAGTTAATTCTTTGATGTCAAGTGACATGGTAATTAGATTTTACTACACAATAGCTTTCAGGGTAAAATAAAATCCCACAAAAAACGCACGTGACTCCCATCACCTGTGGGAAGCCTTGTGGCGGTCGCATGCCTCGTTGATTTACCAGGAATTTCGAGAATGTTTTGTGCCTTGCTTTGTTCCAGGGAGGACATTCCTCAGTTAATACTCAGTGGACTTTGGCTGGCTTTCCTTCAGAGTAATGGGCCAATGAAAGCCCAGAGCATCATTTGTTTGTTGCACGAGGACTTTAGCAGGCAATGAGATTGACACTTCTTAAATCTTTTGAGAAGTCAAGTTGCCTCCAACGAGCGCATTGCCCAGAATTTCTAGACCTTCGTTGCCACGTTCGGGACTCCTTTGGAGATACGAAAACAGAACAGGGAAAAATCATATAAGAAATTCTAACACTTGAAGTATTTAATGCTTCCTTTTGCTATTCATTGTTCTCGTGAGATTAGGGTAAAACCTCTTCTATTGTTACTGTGGTGAGCACACAGCTCATGCCCTCTAACATGCCTCCTTCCTCTCCTCATACTTCCTCCTTCTCTCTCTCTTCAGTGAGAGTTCAGAGAACATTTTCTGATCGTCTTTCTCCCTCTCCCTCTCTCCTCCCAGAGACTTCGGTTCCGTGCTAATGGTGAAAGACGAAGGGATGAGTTGAAATCATTGTGGCAAAACTGCTTTGTCAGGTTAAAGAATAAAATTAATTCGACTTCTTGGTGAACCACAAAGCTGAACCAAGATTAGAGAGCTTACAGCAATGAGGATTCGAACTCAAAGTTAAGAGAGCATTACCTAGTTCCTGGAGGGCCTAAAATGGTGCTTTCCTTCCATCACCTACTCACGAGAAAAATGGGACACGAGATGGATTTCGTTCTAAGAAAGTACCATGAGCTCATTAGCATTCAGCTTTTCAAATTAAATGGTCCCTCAAGGTTTTTTTTTTTTTTAAGTTAAATGTTTAGGAACTGGGAATTCGCATGTACAAAAAATCATCTAGCGAGCTATTTTTCATTCATTTAGAAGCAGCAAAGAAACGCAACAACAAAGAATACGGCGTAACAATAACAATAGTAAGTTGTTCAGTGTGACCCCAAGGACTGTGTTTAATCTCTCTCTCTCTCTCTCTCTCTCTCTCTCTCTCTCTCTTCTCTCTCTCTCTCTCTTCTCTCTCATTGTGCTTGGCAACAAAACTTCGACACACATTCCCTGCCAATGCAATCAACGGCTGCAAGCAGAGACATTGCAAAAGCAAGCGCTGGACTCCATCCAAAGCAGATTAAGAGGCTTGGGCGCTTATTCCACAAGTCTTATAACTGACTGAGAAGTCACAACGGGTTCAAAATGGCTATTTATATTGCTCTTTTATCTTTGTAGTTCCTAAGACTGTTTGCCTTTCCTTTCATTCATCATATGTAGATTCTTTCCTTCTCTTACCTAAACAAGATTGCCGTGTTACCGGAAGACCTTCTTCTTGTATAAAGAACATCTATGGCAGCGTTGCCAGATCTTTTTTTCCGAAAATCTGAAAATTTTATTTAAAAAATCTGTAGATATAAAGTGAAATCTTTGAAAAATCCTCAGGATCTCCAGTTTATTCATGAGCACTATGGTGCGTATATCTGCACATAATATGTACAACTTATAGAACATTCAATCAATATTTTGAAAACAATCGCAATAATACAGGTAGCCTGTTTCCTAAGTTGTCACAAGGAAAGAAAACTAAGGGAGCATATAACATATTTTCCTTTCCTAAGCTTATGCAAAACAGAACTATCGCAGGTTATTCCTGTGGACTAAAATTAGGAAAATAAAAGAGGTTGTCACATAAGCATCTCCAACTTAGATCAATGTTTCCCACAGGATGACAACGTTAGAATTCCTACATATCTCGGCCGCCATACCTACAACTTCCAGACTTTTAGGAAGTCGCTTGTTATAGTTAAAGCAAAATATGATTGATTTCTCATCATTTTTTGTATGAAGCAAACCTGTAAGTGCTCAGTTCATATCCTTTTTCTTGTTTTAGTTTTCATTTTATTTATGTTTTTTTTTTTTTCAACTGCAGCACCTGAGTTAGGTTTCAAATGATTATGTTTTGTGAAATGTTGTCAGGCTGCCTATAGTAAGTAAGTTCATATCATAACCAAAGTTAACATTTGCACAAAGAAAAAAAATCAAATTCGTAACTAAAATGATATTTAAGAGCGCAAATATTTCAACCAAATCATTTCATATCACGATTAGGCAAAGCTTAGACCAGATATACAAGAGGGATTAGCAAGGAAAATAAGTAATCGGTGGTCTTCCTCATTAACATATTCGCAAAACATTCAGCTCTGGGTAAGTCAGGAAAAAGACAGACACTAAAAGCAATAATGCGCATGTCCCTGATCTTTGGCCTCGAAGGCATAAAATTGCATTTGTCTGTCTATACGTCTCTTGGTAACGTTTTTAAATAATACATAAATAAATTAATGGTGCAGTCTACCCCAAAAGCCAAATCAAAGTCCTCAAAAGAAGGCATCACGACGACCCCATATAAAAATGGGAACAAGCTGGGAAGAAGAAGTCTCCAATAATACAGGACTTGCCTTTTCCTCTTGTGAATGTTGCCATATCTACAGATTAATCTGAAATTTAAGGATTTTCTAGCAAGTTTCAGATTTTCCCTCTTAAATAGGCGAAATCTATAGATTTTTACCACTCACATCTCAAATTCCTAAAATTTACCTGAGAAATTGTAAAACATTTTTTAAATAATTTAAAATTATTTTACCCCAAAGCATTTGGTATTATGTTTTCATAATTCCAGACACCTAAACATACGGTTCTTAGGAGGGCAGCTGATATTTCAGGAGGAGCAGCAAGCCACTTTACTATTTATGCTTCGGTGTTGCTTATGGTTGTGGCCAGAATGGTGTCTTCTTTTGGCTATGAGTAAAACCTGATTTTCGAGTTGCTCAGTAATTTCCTTGAAAGACTTGATGTTAACCCTGATGTGACACTGTAACTATTCTGGAGTAAAGTAGTATCAATTAGGGAAATGGACTATACATTAAAGTTTACAGGTTTATCAAACTTTATTACGTTTACCCCACTGTAAAATTTACAGTTGAAAGAATTTTTCCTACTATATATAGGATGAAAACTAAATAAAGAAAAAAGTTATCTACCGAAACACGTACAGGTTTGTTCCATGCAGATAATCATGCTTTGAGTTTACTATGACAAGTGATTTATTTTATATAAAACGCGAGGAAGTCTGGAAGCAGGAAGTATGACAGCCAAGAAACGTAGGCATTATGATTTTGTTGTCTTGTGGGAAACACAGATTTGAGTTGGACATGTTAATGTGAGCAAAGTAACTTCTTTCATTCTCCTATTTTGTAGTCCAAAGGAATTGCCGGTAACCTGCTTTGTTTTTAATATGCTTTGTAGAGTAAAACGAGTCGTATACTACCTCCATTTCTTTTTTTGTAGTGACTTTGAGAAATACTTTGGTTGTGTTCAGAACAAAAAAGAGTAGTACTGAATGCAGGTTCTTCAGTTTGTTCAAGTGTCATTCTTATTATGTGTAAATGCACGAACAAAATTTTTATGACTTAAAAGGGGACCCTGCAGATTTATCTTAAGACTATTCCATGTCTGTAGGTTTTTAAAAATGAAATTAAGATTTTTTTTGAAGAATTGTCTGGCAACACTGCTCTTTGTAATCCAATCACATGAAGACTTTGTGGCCTCGGGAATCGCTTTACCTTCCTAGATGGACGTCACATGCTATAATACAGGGATATTACAAGTTCGTTATCCTTCCGACCAGAACGTAGTGAAAATTGTACCAGCAATGTGTCTATTATATCTTAATGTGTCTATTATATCTTAATCCTTACACCACCGAAGCACAAAGTAAAATTACCTGCTACCCTACCTGAGATGTCAAGAGCCGTCCTAAAATATTTACCTTTAGTTCTGTAACCATGTGCTGGCAACAAACAAATTTGAAATACTACCATTTTCATTTACAAAATTATAGAAAAATTTGCAGGTCAATTTTACGAGACAGACACGAGACAAATTTAATTCTGTAAACTTGCTAATTTAAGTCTAAAGGAATGAAGGACAAAAGATTACGACCATCTGACTGAAGTAGTGCGCACTGATGACCAAAAAGAACTCCTGAATACGGATTAAACTGCCATTGCATCGGAAGAATAAACAAGCAGGAAAAACGAATGAACAGACAAATTGACAGACCACTTGCAACAAATGGAACACGAGGGCAAGATCAACGCGGAAGATGGATGCACTAAAGGGCTGCTTGGAAAGGCTAACAAAACAAGAGGACACAACCAGAGTAAAATATTAACAATGAGTTTAACTTAAAGCAAGCTGCAAAGGTTACTCTGGTTGTGTTCTCTCGTTTTGTTAGCCTTTCCAAGCAGCCCTTTAGTGCATCCATCTTCCATGTTGATCTTGCCCTCGTGTTCCATTTGTTGCAAGTGGTCTGTCAATTTTCTGTTCATTCGTTTTTCCTGCTTGTTTGTTCTTCCGATGCAATGGCAGTTTAATCCGTAGTTTAGGAGTTCTTTTTTGGTCATCAGTAAGCACTGCTTCAGTCAGATGGACGTAACCTTCTTTTGTGGTTCATTCCTTACTCTCCCGCCATATAAATTGTGTGGTTTCTTCGAATGTCTAGTATCTAATGTTGCCCCATGTCGCCTTACCTCCCTCCTTATGGCGTTCTCCCTATGCTTTTATAAGGAAAGAATTAAAATCGTGTAAGTTAGTCAAAACTGCATTTAGAGGGCTAACTCTCTAGGTAAACTGGATGAATAAGAAGGATTGTGACATATATATAATTGTTTGAAATGAGTAGCATTTGTTCCCGTTGGAAATGCTCATATCCTGCTTCTAATTAACCTTGAATGTGTGTTGCAAGTATTATCCAGCTTAAATCAGAATTTCATTTTTCGTTTAATTTCCTTTCGATATATATTTCAGACGAGGCTGTTTCATTTCCATGATCAAGGATTTTCTAAAACTATCGGCAGTCAGTATCAGTTCCATCTCGATACCGTTCTGGGTAGGAAACTCAGTAAAGGTTTAACATTGTATTCTGGTAATCTTTGAGTAAATCAGTTATTCCCGCCCGAGACTGTTCTACAGTCGAACAGTGCGAGGAATAAAGGACCTCTGGAACTGGAAGCCCTACAGAGAGGCACATTTACTGCATATTGGTGCTGCTGTTCAGCAAATCTGGTTGCTCTAGGCAGGAAAAAGGGATCAGGATTCAACTGAGAATGTGAAAGATCTCGGTAGATTAAAAGAAATGCTCTCCGTCCCTTCGTTCGTTTCAGCAGGCAAGGGGTGTAAGGGTTAAATATCAACAAATAGAAGAAGATGTCATTAGTAAAGCAAAATGGGAATGATGAAAGCCCTGCAGAGAGCAAAATATATTTCCATTGGATTCATATTCTCGATATATGGCAATATCCCAGTACATGATGCCAAACAAAGTTTATAACGGAAACAGGTCCAGAAAATAAACTTGCTTTCTTAGGTGTCCTTTCAAAAAGAAAAATCACAAACTAGCCAATTCCAATTATCGTAAAGCGTCTAGGAATGATATATAAAATCAAAATTGCCTTTTTCATTCTTGCGTAAAGCCTTTATTCTTTTATCCAGGCGTTTGATTTTTCACAAGGAAAAAATGTTTTAAAGACCTGGATTTTTTTACTCTTTCCAAAATAAGCAGTTTTTAGTTTGTTAGAAAATATATCATAAATAAATTGACACCGAGGAAAACTCAGGTACCAGGGAAACAATACTGTTATACGAAAACTGGCCTTTTCAAAAATAGGCAACGGAAGAATACCAAAGAAAATTAAAGGTTTGTCTTTAAAGGACTCGCAAAAAATAAACATGGAAAAAGGTTTGTTACAGCAATCGCCTTATTGGATACTTGTTTAGAACAAAAGAGTCTGCTGCCATTCCTGTTTACTTGTTCCTAAAGTAGTTTGGGATACGTTGCATCAACATTGAAATCTCTCATTTCTGGAAGAAGAACATGGAGCTTTCGCTTCCAGTTTTACGAGTAGTACTCTGCAGGAGGCTTAAGACCGAGTCACCCGAACCGTCTTGTTCCAACTATCACTCATCAAGACGACAGCGGCCGTTGCCCGGCAGGAGCCTAGTTGCTTGCAATTGCTTCCTTGTCCCATCCACATGGCATCAATAGTTTGGTGAACCGTGTTATTTTCGTAAACGCACGTTAATTCAGCTGGTATGGGGACTGCAAATTACTCAATACATAGAAATAGCAATGTATTTAAATACAGTGTTTACAGAAAACCTATTAATATAATATCTTCCTGTGTGCATTTTTATTCAGGTTGAAATTTTACAGTTACGAGAACAATTTTCAAGAATTATTCATATTTTTATCTATTTATGTAATCATTTTTTTGTTTATTTTCTTCTTTTTTTATTTACAGATCTCTTCCTTCTGTGTTTCCCATTACCGTCTTTAAATGAGCACCCTGTTCTTCGGAATCTTGGAATTCTCTCTGTCTCTCCCTCTCTCTCTCTCTCTCTCTCTCTCTCTCTCTCTCTCTCTCTCTCTCTCTCTCTCTCTCTCTCTCTCTCTCTCTATTGTTTAAGCTCATGGGATGTCTCGTCTTTGAGTCGACAGAGTGACTATCCTCTCTTTCTCTCTCTGTCTCTGTCTCTCTCTCTCTCTCTCTGTCTTGAGTGCACCATATTCTAGAGTTGCCACCCGCTCTCTCTCTCTCTCTCTCTCTCTCTCTCTCTCTCTCTCTCTCTCTCTCTCTCTCTCTCTCTGTCTCTCTGTTGTTTATGCTCATGGGATGTCTTGTCTTTTGGTCGACAGATTGAATACCCAAAGACAAGAAATCCCATGATCATGAACAACACACACACACACACACACAGAGAGAGAGAGAGAGAGAGAGACGAGAGAGAGAGAGAGAGAGGAACTATTCTGTATAGGCGATCTCCCATCTTAGCTAATCCTTGGAGGATCTCCTCCGTGGAGAGCAGAAGACCTCACGATTGCCTGTATTTCTCTACAAGGGCCCATTACATCGTCTAATTAGCCTTATATAGTGACATACCCCCTCTGTCTTCTTGGGGATGATGACCTAGATATTGCGCCGCTAAACATTAGACTGCAGGGTTTTCAGTGACAGCATGGCTTGCACAGTTCCTGTCATCTGATCATATTCTCAAGATTTGTTCAGATATTTACCGAAGAAAAACCGTCAGGGTTTGACATATATTGCCATTTATTATCTAAGTGGCTATTCAGTGCCTCGCCTATGATTCGTTGCGACTGTATTAGATATAATCAGACTTTTGATGGAGTATGTGTCAAACTAACTTCCCCCTCAAGAATATAACGATTGGCCATCTCGGTTTGATTGCCAAAAATAATGGTAGTGGTTTCCCTATGGCCGTTCAGACTGAGCAGGTAACCCGGGTAAGGGGACTTGAAATTGAATTTTTTAATCTTGCCTTATTTCGCCGTATATGTGACCTCGACAGATAGGAATGTAAAATAGTTTTGTGTGCATAGGAATACAACATTGAGCTAATCCATTGCCTCTGTGTCGTGGTCTTGAGTATTGAAATGTAATTAATTGCTTGAAGTGCACTTGCCCACTTCCTCGGGCAAAACTGCCCATCATAATTGAGGTACTGATTCAGTCAAGCATCAGGTATGAAAATTAAACATGTCTTTTAACAGCTTGTATATTAAAGCTCCAGTGTATTGAATTTTTACACGTATTCCATATGTTGTTAGCACAGTGACGTCTCTAGTTGGAAATAAGCCTCTGTAATTCAGCCAATCAGAGTGTCGGTTCCTCCTCTTATTTTGACAAGGAGTATCACGGACAGTTCTGATTGGTCAAAAGGCTGTTAAAGGCAGCCTGAACTTCAGCAGTGGACTGGAAAACCAGTGCAGTGTTGACTTGTGACTGTTTTCGTCTGTTCTGGATTTCTCAGAAATATCTGTGGGATTTTTCCAAGTTTTTGTGAAAAAAAAAGGTACGTTTTGTTGTGGTTTGGGTTCATCCTCTGAGCGAGATCGTTATTTTCAATCTAGATTGATAAAGTTGCGCAGCTGAAAGCTATCGAGAGGAAAGGTTATATGGCCGTCCGACCAGTTTCCAGTAGGAAACTGGACTTGAGTTGCAGTGATATTGCGTGTAGGAAAATAATTACTGATTTATAGAATAACATTTCCTGAAAGAGGCCGATTAGAGTGACTAGGCAGTAAGATGAAAACCCCGGGTTTTAATTTATAACTATATAGGACTTTCATAGGTCCTCATTTAGCCTAACAAGAAATGACTATTATGCGATATCAATTGATGGTATGGCTATGGCTGGCACGATTCCCCCAGACTGTATGTTCTGGAATGAAGGAAATTAGCCTTGTATTCCCGACAGTCGGGTCTCGGGTGAGGAAAACCGATATTGTTTTCCCGACTTCGTTGAAGTAAATATTAAAATGTTCATCATATACGGACGGCGGGATATATGGTAATTCCATTATGGGTATTGTTAATGCACCTTGTCTGAAATTTTTGAATGTTTTTGTCATAGTTTTTGACAGAAAGGTACAACGAAGATCTCGGTTGTAACAGGTTTCCTCAGTAAACCTTTGGTGAAAGTTCGTTTCCGGTCCGAACTCCAATTCCACATGAGGGCTAGTACTAACCACGGTGAAACAGTGATTCACAGTAAACCTTTGGTGAAAGTTCGTTTCCGGTCCGAACTCCAATTCCACATGAGGGCTAGTACTAACCACGGTGAAACAGTGAATCACAGTAATCCTTTGGTGAAAGTTCGTTTCCGGTCCGAACTCCAATTCCACATGAGGGCTAGTACTAACCTCGGTGAAACAGTGATTCATCTACACAGTTTTGAGGTGTTTATTACTAGCCCCTGGGGGTCAAATGTATTTTGCCATGTTTAGTACCCCTGGGGATCAAATGTATTTTGCTGTGTTTAGTACTAGCCGCTGGGGGGTGAAATTTATTTTGCCATGTTAACCCCTGGGGGATCAAATGTATTTTGCCATGTTTAGTACTAGCCCCTAGGGGTTGAAATGTATTTTGCCTTGTTAACCCCTAGGGGATTAAATGTATTTTGCCATGTTTAGTTCTAGCCCCTGGGGGTCAAATGTATTTCGCCGTGTTAGCTCCTTGGGATCAAATGTGCTATGCCGTGTTTAGTACTAGCCCCTGGGCGATTAAATGTATTTCGCCGTGTTTAGCTCCTGGGGATCAAATATACTATGCTGTGTCTAGTACTAGCACCTGGGGGATCAAATATATTTTGCCGTATTTCATACTAGCCCCTGGGGGTCAAATGTATTTCGCCATGTTTAGTACTAGCCCCCTAGGATCAAATGTATTTTGCCGTGTTAACCCCCTTGGGGGATCAAATGTATTTTACCATGTTTAGTACTAGCCCCTGGGGGTCAAATGTATTTCACTGTGTTTAGCTCCTGGGGATCAAATGTATTTTGCCGTGTTTAGTACTAGGCCCTGGGGATCAAATATATTTCGCCATGTTTAGTACTAGCCCCTTGGGGATCAAATGTGTTTCGCCATGTTTAGTACGAACCCCTGGGGTCAAATGTATTTCACTGTGTTTAACCCCTGGGGATCAAATATATTTTGCCATGTTTAGTACTAGGCCCTGGGGGATCAAATATATTTTGCCATTTTTAGTACTAGCCCCTTCGGGATCAAATGTATTTCGCCATGTTTAGTACTAGCCCCTTCGGGATCAAGTGTATTTCGCCATGTTTAGTACTAACCCCGGGGGGTGTTGATGTATTTCGCCGTGTTTAGTACTAGGGCCTGGGGTGGGGTCAAATATATTTCGCCATGTTTAGTACTAGCCCCTACGGGGGTCAAATGTATTTTGCCGTGTTTAGTAGTAGCCCCTGCGGGGGTCAAATGTATTTTGCCATGTTTAGTACTAGCCCCTGCGGGGGTCAAATGTATTTCGCCATTTTTAGTACTAGCCCCTGGGGGTCAAATGTACTTCACCGTGTTTAGCCCCTGGGAGATCAAATGTATCCCGCTGTGTTTAGTACTAGCCCCTGCGGGATCAAATGTATTCTGCTGTGTTTAGCACTAGCCCCTTGGGGATCAAATATCCCTTCAAATGTCCCTAAGTGCATTGCACAAAATTGAAACCCAGAAAAAATCCTCAATTATTTACATATATTTTGTTTTTTATTGTGATAAATATTAGTTTGCAAGAATTATGTATATAGAATATTTTTTTTCATTTACGAAGATTCGAAAGACGTAATAAAAAATCGAGTAGGAATGTTCAGACCGGAAACGGCCATTATCCAAACTTTTTACAAGGCGATGGTGCCTATAGTGATGAATGCGATGATGTCCCAGGTAGGTATATTGTAGGATTTCTCGAGAGGGGCGACTAGAAAGCATTTTCTCCTTTTCCCATCCTTGAATTATGTCATGAAATTCAATAACACATAGGGGGGGTAGTGTCGTCAGTGCACCTCATGCGGTGCAGTGTAGGCATTACTTAAGGTACTTAGAAGCGTCCCTTCGGCCCCTAGCTGCAATCCCTTTCATTCGTTTTACTGTACCTCTGATCATATTTTCTTCCATCTTACTTTGGACCCTCTCCTAATAATTGATTCATAAACAACTGCAAGGGTTTCGTCCTGTTACACCGTTCAGACCTTTTTACTGTCAATATCCGTTTCAGCGCAGAATGACCTCATAGGTCCCAGTGCCTGGACTTTGGCCTAAATTCTATATTCTTCTTCTTCTATTCTTCTATAAAAGTCATTAAGTGGAACTGGTTTAAATTCTATATTCTTATTCTTCTATTCTTCTATAAGTCAATAAGTGGAACTGGATACAGTACATTACACAATCCATGAAATAGCCAAAGTCCATATTCTGTAAATAAAAGCCAATGCCAAAAAAGATAACAAGTGATTCATTGAAATCAAAATTACATTAATATTTGCGTGCTGTTTAATTATAACTTCCTCCCTTCAACCCATGACTGAAATTCTGGCCAAGCCTATTTACCGTATCTTTGATGCAATAAAACTTTTTAGTTTTCTGACGAGAAAACTATTGTACTGGGTTTGTCTGTCCGTCCGCAGTTTATTCTATTCTCACTCTTTTTTGGCTGCACTTTTTCTGTGCGCCCTCAAATCTTAAAAACTACTGAGGCTAGAGGGCTGCAAATTGGTATGTTGATTACCCACCCTCCAGTCGCCAAACATACCACATTGCTGCCCTCTAACAGCAGTAGTTTTTATTTTATTTAAGGTTAAAGTTAGCCATGACCGTGCCTCTGGCAACGCAACAACACAGGCCACCACGGCCGGCCGAGAGTTTCATAGGCCGCGGCTCATATAGCATTATACTGAGACCACCGAAAGATAGAAAAGTTTTCGGTGGCCTTGATTATAAGTTGTACAGAAAACTCGACTTGACCGAAGAAATATGAATTTTAAAGTCTTAAGGATAGTTAGTTACGGGTTGAATACCGTATTATTTCAAAGGCAGATTTATTCTGAAGAGGGTAATGGCAAACATTTGTATTAAGTACATTATATAAACGTTCCTTCTTCAATGTTTTTGCTTATATTTATTTTAGTAACTGTAAGGCCGAGAAATATGAATTTTAAAGTCTTAAGGATAGTTAGTTACGGGTTGAATACCGTATTATTTCAAAGGCAGATTTATTCTGAAGAGGGTAATGGCAAACATTTGTATTAAGTACATTATATAAACGTTCCTTCTTCAATGTTTTTGCTTATATTTATTTTAGTAACTAGCTACTATAAGGTAAATCATATCGGCGTCACAATTAGCGTTCTGTTCGTTGCTTGCTGCAAGAACGAGGGTGTCTGAATTGGACAATGTCAGAAGTGTTAAGATCAAAATGGATTCTATTCTTATTTTTTTTTTTTGCACGAACGTTGTATATTGTCATTCAAAATACCACCCATTCCCCTCCTGTCATTTTCTTCCTCCCCCTCACCTTCCCTTCTCCCTTCCCCCCCTCCTCGTCCTCCTCCTCCTCCTCCTCCTCCAAAGTTCACGACCTTCCTTCACACGGGAAGGAAGTTGGATGGATTTAAAAAGCTTACGTAAGACAGAAGACGAGACGAACTTATTGAATGACTAAGTGTCTCTCTCTCTCTCTCTCTCTCTCTCTCTCTCTCTCTCTCTCTCTCTCTCTCTCTCTCTCTCTCTCTCTCTCTCTCTGGTTCAAGGATGGCTGTTCCCACAATGTTTCCTTCATGACACTATTTAGACTTTTCGTGTACACCTTAATTCCTATCATTCTCACTGTCGTGATCGTCCATCCATACTCCAGCCTCTCGTTTTAGCAAATCTTTTTGTTATTTTTCCTTTATTTATTCCCTCTGTATTTATTTCCACTTATTTACTGTCCATAGCAGTGGATATCAACAGGACAGTCTATTAAGATAGCTAGTTGTATCCCAGTTACATGGTATGTACGTTTAGTTTTTCCATTTTTACTCTGCCTGGACATTTCAAAATAGCTGCTGGAGACTTCAATAGTAAGGAGAGAAAAGAAGTTATCTGCGTGTCTTACTGGCAGAATACAGAATCTCACTGTATAGTATTTTATGAATGAATCGAGCCCTCCGTTTTATTTCGTGAACTGAATAGAAGACCCAGATGGAATTATAAGTTAGTTTTGAGTGATGGAAGCTCCCGACAGAGAAAAGATATCTGCCAAATAAGAATTGCCATTATGCAGAAACTGAACCTGTCAACTAGCCCCCTACCTAGTTCCAAAATTGGTTTACCGAAGAAAGTGTTTCTCTCTGTCTCTCTCTCTCTCTCTCTCTCTCTCTCTCTCTCTCTCTCTCTCTCTCTCTCTCTCTCTCTCTCTCTCTCTCTCTCTCAAGGAACATTGTACGCCTATATGTTTCGTAAGTTATAATGCACCTGTTAATGTATGGATTGCATTCCTTGTTAAAATTTGACCAATTAGACCTGACGGAAGCCTTCATACTTTCTCTCTCTCTCTCTCTCTCTCTCTCTCTCTCTCTCTCTCTCTCTCTCTCTCTCTCTCTCCCAGCTCTTCGTTGGGTGAGTTGGTAGAACTGCGGACCGACACTCGATGGGCCAGAGTTCAATTTCCTGGCCGGCTGATGAAGAGTTAGAGGAATTTATTTCTGGTGATAGAAATTAATTTCTCGCTATCATGTGGTTCGGATTCCACAATAAGCTGTAGGTCCCGTTGCTAAGTAACCAGTTGGTTCTTAACCACGTAAAATAAGTCTAATCCTTCGGGCCAGCCCTAGGAGAGCTGTTAATCAGCTCAGTGGTCTGGTAAAACTAAGGTATACTTTTTTTCTCTCTCTCCCCTGTACTGAATGTACCGTCGTCTAGAGTTTCCACCTGCCCTCTCTCTCTCTCTCTCTCTCTCTCTCTCTCTCTCTCTCTCTCTCTCTCTCTCTCTCTCTCTCTGTCCTGAATGCATCTTCTATAGTTGCCACCTGCTCTCTCTCTCTCTCTCTCTCTCTCTCTCTCTCTCTCTCTCTCTCTCTCTCTCTCTCTCTCTCTCTCTCTCTCTCCCCCCTGTCCTGAGTGCACTTTCTTCCAGAGCGACCATCTGGTCTATCTCTCTCTCTCTCTCTCTCTCTCTCTCTCTCTCTCTCTCTCTCTCTCTCTCTCTCTCTCCTGTCCCGAGTGCACTTTCTTCCAGAGCGACCATCTGGTCTATATCTTTATTTATACACACACTCTCTCTCTCTCTCTCTCTCCTCTCTCTCTCTCTCTCTCTCTCTCTCTCTCTCTCTCTCTCTCTCTCTCTCTCTCTCTTGAGTGCACCTTCCAGAGTTGCCACCCGTTCTGTATTTTTATTTATCCAGTGTTCCATTACTTTTACTTCTGTAATATTTCCAATATTTCCCGGCCGTTCCATCTGGTCTTCATCCTCATCCTGCCAAATCTGCTACGTTTCTGATTGGAAAATGAGGAGGATTAGACGAACAGAGCATCCTTTCTCTTTATGATACTCTTGATATTTTACTTAAATTTTCATTTATTTAATATTTTGTTAATTTATCTATTTTTCCAATGACTGATCTCTCTCTGTATTTCCCTTTACCTTCTGTTACTTCTTTCAAATGAACACCGCATTCGATGGAAGCTGGAATTTCAAGTCATTGGCTCCTGTGGTGGGCTTGTTCCACATGAATAGGGTTCACCTTCTTAATAATAATAATAATAATAATAATAATAATAATAATAATAATAATAATAATAATAATAATAATGAGATTTGGGTTGAAGATCCTTGTGTTACCACAGGACCAATTTGATATCGGCATATGTCCATACAATCGATTAGCAGGAACGAATTGTCTGGGGCGTGGAGTAAGCCACGAAGTATTCAGCGTTTAAGACTGGATGACCTTAACTCTGGGAATTGAAGAATAGGCCCATAACGCACTGGAGGTTAACAAGCTGCTGTAGTGGTCTTGTTGAGAGTACACGCGTTGAAAGGGATATTGTGTATAACATTTCATCCTCCCTTGTGTGGGATTGATAATTTTCCCACTGGACCAAGTGTGTGTGATTTAATAACGAGAAATGTTAGGACAGAGCTTCATTACCATCTCTGGGTTTTGTTTTGGAAATGACAAGAAGTTGGACAGTTTAGTTCAAAGACAACTCATTCCATCTTGAGCTGTTTTTTATAAAGCGTGTTTTCAATCAAGGCATTTTATATCTTGCGCAGGTGATGATGGCCTGCTACCTCAGGAGTTTTTCAGGGACTTATCTATCTAGGTGTTCAGGGCAGTCTTTTGTATGTTGTTGATTACTTCAACAGTCTTTTTTGGGATTATATTTTATATATTGGAGTTTGGGAGGTGACGTACTGTAGATGTTCATTTGCTTATGTTGAATAATAAATCATTCCTTACGGTACTCGTCCTCGTTGCTTCTTAGCTGATTTGACTACACGCTGTAAACACAGTTACATCATGTTTTTTGCCTTGATAGTGGTCCCTCATATCACTTGAATTCAACTCGAGACAGTCTTTCAGTTCGGGTGCTTTTACCAGCTGATGGTCCGCTTACTACCGAATGACTGTGAGGAGGACTGTTGTCAAGAGAACATTCTCAAGTTCTTTGTAAGAGGATGGTGGAGCATAGTAACCGTTGCTCGTACCTGGAGAGTCTGTCCTTACAGAATACATTTGTTTATGTTAGTTGTAGCCAAGTGTGCAAGAAAGCTACTGTTTGATTTTGTTTCGTGGTTTCACTTTGTTTCACTTTGTTTGGTTTTCTGTACAGCCCTCCACAGGGATAATTCACGCTCTGGCGGGCCCTTGTACTTTTTCTAAATAAGGTGCTCCTTATATATATTTTCTAATTGTCTTTCAGTGTTTTCTCGTCAATATCGTAGCTCCTGCAGAATAGGAAAGTCTTTAGATCTTTTTAAATTTGCTTTCTTGTATTAAATTGCATAGAAGATTATTAGTCAAAGCCGTGATCCGTATGATAATAGATAGATAGATATATA
This sequence comes from Macrobrachium rosenbergii, assembly GCA_039081455.1. Classification (NCBI taxonomy): domain Eukaryota; kingdom Metazoa; phylum Arthropoda; class Malacostraca; order Decapoda; family Palaemonidae; genus Macrobrachium; species Macrobrachium rosenbergii. The sequence goes on from JANJGK010000042.1 coordinate 26,216,769, forward strand.
GATTGATTGATTTACTGACCACAAAATTACGACTTTCATAATAACAAAGATTCAGAATGACAGCATTTCCATATCTCACAAAAGATCATTTTTGGGGGTCCAGTCAGTATCAAAATATCATATATCATACACATCTCTATAAAACGGGGAAGCATAGAGAAAATAACAAAATAAATTACAAAAACACAGCTCTCAGGTACATTGTTAATATCACCTATATTATAAAATCCATGACAACAGTAGTTTATTTGCTTTAGTTTACTCTAGATCACTGGTTCTTCACCTTTTTCAGTGCCCAGGTTTAAGGTTTCGACCCCGTGGGGGTACAGGCGCCCTATGTTAAGAACAATTGCTCTAGATTCACTCAATTCACAAGTGCATTTGAGTGATGAGCATCCTAAAATCCTGCTTGCGTTGTTCCTATGTAATTGCTCTCGCAAGAAAAGGATGTTCCAGGTCGGATTCTGATTATTTTGATGACCTTCTATGCAAGATCTTGCAGTTGGTAATCTCTCGTGACTGGGCAGTGTGTCAGCCAACTGACTGTGGATTGGGAAACCCCTCATGACGGAGATGCAACCGAGTACCGGGACCTTTCCCTGAAAAAAGAGGGACGCCATGTCTTAATAACTAACCATAGAATTTTCTTGAAAATAATCCTATGTTTCCTACACCCTCATTATGTTTCTCACACCCAAGTTACTCCAGAGGTACTAATCTAACCTAACCTAACCCAACCTAGCTTAACGAGACAATGGAGGGGGGGGGGGGAGTAGGAGAACGGGAGAGGAGCCATCCTCCTGCGAAAGAGGTTGGAAACAGGACCCTCTGGTGGTGATGTGAGGATACAGAGTAAAGTTGAGATACTGAGGCCAAATGGGGAAGCAGGAAGGAAGATGTTTTATAGAGGTTCCTTGAGTGACCTCCTTTGAGGAAGTTAAAAGTTGAAGAGTTTAACCTAACTGTCATATTTCAGGGTTTTGTCAAGAATGCAGATGATTTTTTTTTATTACTGGGAATAAATTTATCATATCCAGTGTTTTTCCTCAGAGGGACAGTAAGGGCCGCCTTGTCATATGTAACTCTGGGCTTGTAATGCAGTCTTCTTGCTTGAAACACGTAAAGATATCTTGAATATTCATTCAGAAAAGAATTATTTAGGTCAGTGGGAATTATTTTTCAAGATGAGAAAGGCTACCATAGAATCTTGCCTTAGGTGGAGGGAATCCATAATTATATATTCAACTGGAAGAACTGCCTATGCAGTTATATTTTGTCAAAAACCCATGAAATGAATAGATCTTCCTTCACTGGTTCATTAGTTTTAATATTAATATCTGCTAATATATTGCTCATGCAAAAGCATTGTTTAAGAAACCTGATACCTTAATTTGCATGGAACGGGTCCTCTGGCGTATATTATTACTTTTAACTGGATTTAAGACAAAGGTCCCTGTTAATTCAGTCTGTATATGATTACACAAGTAAATAACATGATTTCACATATCAAAAGATGGTGTCCTTTTAGAATATTTAAATTGAATTTGCTGTATTACATAGAAGATATGGTTCTTAGCATCTCGTGATATCCAAAATTCGGAAAAAAACAGTTTGTAGAACATTGGTCTTTCCATGAATCGAGTTTGAAAACAAGTGTATGATATTTTCTTTCTCTTTCAGTTAAGGCCTTCCTGAGAACCTGGGATTTGGTGATGACACAAGAGATGCTGTCATCGTAGCAAAGTGCCTTTGGCTATTTGATAACAAACAGGAACTCTAGAGTGGCGTGAACGATGTACAAAGAAGCTTCAGGAAGAAGTTTTACTCCAGCATGGTAAGTTGTGTGCAAGATATATTAATTTTCTGGTACCTGTTCCCAGCATTTAGCTGTATTCATTTTCTGGTACCTGTTCCCAGCATTTAGTTGTATTCATTTTCTGATACCTGTTTCAACATTTAGTTGTATTCATTTTCTGGTACCTGTTTCAGCATTTCGTTGCATTCATTTTCTGATACCTGTTCCTGCATATAGTTGAATTCATTTTCTGGTACCTGTTCCAGTATATTATGATAAAAGTGGCCACTTATTTTGAGGCATGATATGGCATGATTACAAGGAATTACGTGCACAGTTAAAATAATTATTATTTAAAACTAGTATTTCAGAAAGTACACTGATCTTTTATTTCAAAATGCTTGTAGAGTCGGCAAGATACCTAGGTGCATTAATTTTCTGGTACCTGTTCCAGCATTTTCTGATAAAAGTGGCACTTAACACAATTGCAAGGAATTACTTACACAAGTAAAATTTTCTTGTTTAAAACTAGGGTTTTATAAGGTAAATGATCATTTATTTCAAAATGATTGTAGAGTCATTAGAATGTGACACACATTTATTGCTTGTGGAACTACAACCTTCTTACAAAAGTACGAACCTAGACGAGAGAATTAAGCCTTTATATCGTGATAGGTTTAACCAGAGTCCCTCCCTTCCTCAAATAAGTTTACCCGTAACTGTACTCATAAGAATGTTACGAAGTTCTTTCAATTTTCAGGTTAACGATCCTCAACGGACAGACTTAAAATCCCTTTACTTCTCTGGAAGATAATTATTATACAATAACTGGTATATCAAGTTCCCATCATTGGATGAATGTTGGTGCCCCACAAAATAATCTAATCCAAGTAAGTGGTCGTAATATCTGCATATGATTTATCCTTATTGTAGACACTATCGTGTTTATAATAGAACAATTGAATTATTGCCTTTATTCTGAGTCTTCCTTTCACCTTTTAACCTCTGTAGTTGTCGCAAAAGTGGATGGTGATGGTTTATGCAGGTAAAATGTTTTAATAATAGGACTAATTTATATTTAAAGAGAAACTCTTATTGCCTAACACGCCTTAGAGCAGTATAATTTGCCTGAAACATCGAAGTTTAAAACAACAGAATTCGGGTTTTTTTTTTTTTTTTTTTTTTTTTTTTTTTTTTTTTTTAGGTATTGACTGACTCTTAGGTAGTGGATATTTTCGTAGTTTTGTTTTCAAAAACACTGGAACGGACATCTCTTCATTTGGGCACAATTTTAGACATTTTACCAAGCTTATTACTTTAGGGTCAATGTTCCTCACTGAATCACAATTATGCAGATTTTAAGTAAGAACTCTCTGTGACAGAAGCATTGTAACTTAGATAGTTCCACTGACGTTTAAATTCACCTTGCCAAGAGAGTTGTAAGTTTGGAAACTTTAGACCAAAACTATAATATAAACCATTTGTCTCCTACCAAGCCTTGGTTACAGTGAAAGCCAAGAAGGATTCATAAAGGCCCATCAAATGCTCATTGATCTGGTGCAAGAAATTGTTGGAAGCCAATTCAAATCAGGGAAGAAGGTGGTGCAAAGTCTAAGGTCTTAAGAAGTGGCTTTAGTGCGCCCATGATGACATTAGCCTTGGCACAGGAAATTATTTTCATATTTTACCAAAAGCAGTTATCAGCTGAAGATTTAAAGAAAGCAAGAAAGAAGGATAGTTCTAGGAATAAGGAAGATAATGAAGTAGACTGTAGGTAAAGAACCGAGTTTTACATCATAGGTAATCGCAGGATGTGTGAATCTGAACGTGAAAGAAAGACTTTTGAATAATGGAAGGACATGAAGTAATGGGTTGGATGTCCTTTGACAGTCAGTGTACCTTAGTGAATTTTGCAAGAGAGTAAAGTGTTCAAGTGGTGCTGTTTCTTCTGTATCAGTGTTATTCACTTGTCATAAAATATCTTTCACACTAACTCATTTCCTTATGTTTTGGTGGTTATATATAGTCTGCTCTTTCCCTTTCGAGCAAAAGTTAGTTAATTTGGAAAGGTTTCATTTTGCTCTGTGTTTTGACCATTCTGAAATATGTAGAGGAAAATGAGAGATTTACTAACGTTTAAAAAAATTCCGTATGAGCGTAGTTTACTAAGAGTTCAATTAATAAAGCACAGCCAGTAAACTAGTTTCTTAGAGCAAACTAGAACAAACTTAAGTCAAGCCTTAGAGAGAAACATTTTCACTTTATTTTAATCAAAATAAATCAAAGCAATTACTGTGTTTTTTAAAAATGAACTGAAAGAAGGGAGTCAGAGTATTATGGTTTATCAACTCCACAAAGGCTGGTAATCCTCTGCCAGAGTAGAAAGATGTCATCATCATCACAATTTTATGTCAGCTTTTCCCCAGACTTGGGTGGTGTTGTCTCCACTCCTCTCTATTTGGTGCACTTTCTGGCAGAATCCCTATCTGACCTATCTCTTGTTTCTGCTATTGCCTTGTTTTTTTGCTGCTTATTTTCTGGTGCCTCCTTGCTTATTTGACCAGCTGTTCCTTATCTTACCTTCTAATATGTCCCAAACCATCCCAGTCTGCTCTGCAGCCTCTGAACATCATCATCTGAACATTATCATCTGAACATTATCATCTTACCACTGCACTGTGGCTATGAATCTTAGCATTATTTAATCATGATCCCTTTCAAAGCCCTGATTATACTTTTGTCAGAGCTCTTGTGTTGCTGCAACACTGACTTATACAAGACTCATGAATGCATCATAAGTGTTTACATACCAGTAATTTTCCATTTCATCAATAATTTACAGGGTTCTTCTCGTCGGTACTAAATTCTTAATAGTACTTCTTAACAATCCAGTGTCCCCATGGTAACATGTTTTGTCTCCCAAGACCTGCCTTTTGAACACTTTATGGTGCCTCACCTTGTATTTTGGTTATGGTGAGTCCTTTCCTCCTTGTATGTTATGTAATTCCGAGTATCTCCTGGGACATCATTTATTGTATCGATTTCACACCCACATTTTCCCCTACAGCAATCACATGGCCACTTTCCTGGCTGGACCCTTTCCCCTGATTTCTTTTCAGTCACCATAAGATCTGTTTTGTTTAAGTTAATTTTAATTCTCTCCTCGAATTTTTTGGTAGCCTCTGCCTTCTTTTTAGCATTTCATTCCGTCCCCTTTTGCTTTGTGGGTTCTCATTGTCATACTCTTTCCACACACTTCTGGATCAACCCATTTCTTTATCAGATTTTCCTATAAACTGGTGAGCTTATCAGTGACTGGCTCGCTGGTGTTTTATTCCTGATGTCCTTGGAAATTTTCCACTTTTTAATCTCTTTAATGGTATATTCTCTATTGGTCACTTCATCATGTAAGACCTAGTTTGTCTTCATTTCCTTCATTCAGATGATTTTCAAAAAACACTTCAAGTATTCCATTGGGTTTCTTTTCAATTTGTTTCCACTCTCATCTTTCCTTAACATAACCTCTTCTGAATATTTCTCCTTTCCTTCTTCTGTTGAGTTGTTGATCAGATTCAGTTCCTCCCATTTTCTTTGTCATTGCCACATGCTTTTTGGTTTAGCTTCCCTTCTGCCTTTCTGTAGCTTCAGCTTGAGAAGGCTGTCTTTTTCTCTCCTGTAGGCAGGCCTTAGTATGTCTTGATTTTCTCACCATGTCTCTCGATGTCCAGTCCACTGTGTCACACTCACACTACACACCTTTTAGACTTTTCCATCTTTCAGTCTTCATGTTTTTATTATCCTGGATTTTTCATCATCCTTTTTCCATCCCTCGCCGTCAGATCATTTCCAGCAGTGTACATAGTATCAAGGATGCCTTCCCTGATCTATCAGCAGAAACCTTTTCTCAATGCTGCGTTTACTTCTTACGATAAAGTCAATTCTATTCAATTTTCCACTCTTGCATGCCATTTACTTCTCTCGGGCTGCTTAAATCTACTTCTCCCTCTACCTCATTCGACCAACCTGGTTGTGGGAAATATAACGATAATACTTGTGTTACCTTCTTTCATTTATTTTGATTTGATTCACTCTCGTCACATTTGCTATTTCCAGTTAGAAAGAACCTGCTCCTTTCTAGTGTTCACATACTAACGGTTGGTTGATGATGTCTTGGTCAGCTGGTATGAAAATGTCAGTGATTTCACCAAACTGTTCAAGGAAGGAGATTGGTGCTCCTGATAGTTTGGCTCTCCGTTGATGCGTAAGGAAGGCCTTCAACAACCATAGGGGATAGAAGTTTTATTATTGTCACTCCGCATAGGAATGTAATCTGCTTTATGGACTTTTTAGTTTTCCTTCATGTAGGCCTAGTAGATAGACATGGATATTCAGGAAGGGTTTAATCAGTCGATATTTAGAATATTTATTTACCTCTGTCTAGAAATTCCTGTGTTATGTTGCTTTGGGTGTATCCTTGACTGGTGTAGTCATAGAATTTGTATATTTATATTTTTTTCTTGACGCCTTGGTGGCGTTTTCCTTTAAATGAGGAAGCCTTGCTCTGTTTGAGGAAAGGCAAGAAGTATTTTGTTAGTCTGTGTCAATTTGACCATCGAATGAAAGAGACTTTGCTGATTTCAGTTCTTACGTTTGGTGTTATAGAAAGCTGACTCTTTTATCACCTATAATTTCTGTGATCTGATGTGTGTTTCTTGTGTCATTTTAAAGGAGCCAGGGACTTGATGTTATATCTCACACTTGACAAAGATGATTGATTATATCCTTTTGATTTGTACCATTGGCGATACAGCTTTCGTGTGGCTTTCTTTCTTTAGATTTTGAGGAGAGAATAACTCAGCATTTTCTCATCCTTTTTCAGTAACATTCAACACATAGCAGTGTATGAATCTGCATTCTGAATTCTCTGTCCTTAGGTTTGCTGTCACCACTGACATTCCTTGTCTATTTCATTGTTCTTTCAGAAATGACCTGCTCTCTTCTGCACAGTTTCTCTCGGTCTAGGTTCTCTGTTATGTATTTCAGCCGAGAAACACATTGCCGTCATTGAAAATCGATTTAGTTCATCTGGTCACCTTTAAAAAGATCATATTTCTTTTTCTCTCTCTCATAGTTTATTCTAGACCTACGTGTAATTTCATTTGCCATGTTGTTGTAGAGAACGTTATAGTCTCTCTCTCTGTTTACCCTAGGCCTACGTGTAGTTACGTTTGCCATGTTGCCGTAGAGGAGGGTGCAGTATAAAGTTAATCTCTCTTTCTCCTAGTCTTTGTGTAAAGTGCAAACCCTGTTGAATTGTGTGTAAAGTATATAACAAAATCGTGTTAAAACTGTTTGAAATGCATGTCAAATCTTGTTAAACTGTCTTTCAGTATACAATGTTAGTAATAATGTTGCTAAATAATATGCTGATTGTCCTGACTACTTTTGGAAAGTGTTTTATGAAGTGTTCTTAAATTTCTTGTTCAGCAAAAACACAGTGTGGATTAAATCTCAAAGTGCGTTCATTAATCATATTTGTCATCTTTTCCCAGTCATGAATAGTTTTGGTGCCTATAAATGTCCATTTTGTGTTCAGCAGAAACATTTAGAGTTGATTGAAATCACACTTTTAGTATGGTATTTGTCATCTACCCATTTTCTTGCTAAATGACCTAAAATTTTATATATATACCGAGATTATTTGCCGTTTTATGTCCTCTGTATTTTGTTCATACAACTTGAAGTGAGGAAAAATTAATTTTAGCGGAACTTGAGTAACTGTATAAAGGAATTAGAATGTTTAACAGAACCGAACTAACTATCCAGCATTTATGTAAGTGGAACTGTCTTATAGAGATTGAATTACTAATGAGAAAAAAATTTTCTAGGTGACTGCTGAGGACTACGCAACCTGACTATGGACAGACGTAGAGGAGAATCTACGCCCCGCTCTCACTTTCCCACTTTAGGTACCACCTGCACCTGGACATTTCGGATCCCCTGGTACTAGGGTGCTCACTGCAAATCGCACACACCTGCACATTTCGGATCCCCTGGTACTAGGGTGCTCACTGCAAATCGCACACACCTGCACATTTCGGATCCCCTGGTACTAGGGTGCTCACTGCAAATCACACACATCGGATCCCCTGGTACTAGGGTGCTCACTGCAAATCGCACACAATCTCGGAAAATTATGGTATTAGTAGAGTAACCGGCAACTAGATACTAGACGTTGCCATGTATGGGTGGTTAGGAGTAAAGGAAAAAATCCTGCTACTTGGAAATAATTTCTTCATGGTTATATAAAACGCTATTATAAATATGGACTTGTTTCAGTATCGGTCCTTAAAGTAAAAGGTACTAAGAAAGATTGTAGGCCGTTTCATATTTTATTGTAATTTCAAAGTTTTTTACAAAATTTACAAAACTCTGTAATCACCTCCCGGACCGGGCAGCAGCCGGCAGCCTCCCCACAGCAAAAAAAAAATAAAAATTTTATTTTAAAGTGAGGGGTCCAGAAATGATTTTTTAACAGCCCTGGATTACCGGCTTATTATGTGTACTTTAGAGATGATGTTCCGACGGTCTTCTCCTGCTCTGGGTCGTCGTCGTCTTGTAATGAGTGCTCTCTTCGTCTTCTTGCTGTGAGGCCTAATTTCTTGCTCTCACGCCTCGGTTCCTCTCGTCTGCACGTAACACTATATATAGTCCAGCTGTTTTGTCTCGATCACTTTCACCTGTAGAATAGGAAAATATCTTGTTTTATCTGACACAAGCAAATTAATCGATTAAATTTTATTCTCTTTTCTATTTGTCACAAGCAGATGGTTAAGATTTTGTAGCCTCTTAACAAATTCAAATTCTAAAACTGAAATGACACAAATTCAAATTTTAAAACAAACGACTAAAATTTGAATTTGAAATGACAAATTCAAATATTAAACTGAAACGACTAAAATTTGAATTAAAAACTGAAATGACACATTTTTAAATAAAACTGAAATGACAGAAATTCATATTTTACAATTGAAATGACTAAACAGAAATTCATATTTTACAATTGAAATGACTAAACTGAAATGACAAATTCATATTTTACAATTGAAATGACTAAACTGTTAATGTCAAAAATAAAAAGCAATCATTTAAGATTTTGTAACAATGACATTTAAAAGCAAATGAATGTGTTGTGAACAATGAAATGACCACACAAAAGCAAACAACTGTTAATGTAAAATCAAAAGTAAATGATTTAAGATTTTGTAACAATGACATACTTAAAAGCAAATGAATGCGTTGTGAACAATGAAATGACCACACAAAAGCAAACAACTGTTAATGTAAAATCAAAAGTAAATGATTTAAGATTTTGTAACAATGACATACTTAAAAGCAAATGAATGCGTTGTGAACAATGAAATGACCACACAATTACAAAGAAAAGGCTAAGAAGTAACGCTGCCTATTTTAAAGAACAGGATCACAGAAAATAAGACCCACCTCAAGACTGGTTGATTATAGCTACTAAAACTGGCGTCACAACAGGAAAACCACCTCAAGACTGGTTGATTATAGCTACTAAAACTGGCGTCACAACAGGAAAAGATTGAGGTATAACTCAAAGAGACAAGAGATATAGACGAGAGCATTTTGAAGTTAGTTTGCAATAACAATTTTACTTAAATATTAAAAACACTTAATATTTCTTCAGTTTTTGCTTAATATTTCTTCAGTTTTTGAAAACCATGGTTGTTTTTCTTCAAGCTACCAAATCTTCATCAGTTTGATGACACGGAGGAACAACCACGTTCATCAACAAACTGTAGAAATATGCATTTATTTCATCAAGCTAATCAAAAGAGCACATTGGCCTACACTGCACTGCCTAAGCAAAACTTTATGGAGATGACTTTCTTGGATGTTACAATTACCTTCCATTCAAATCGTTGATTTCAGCGATAATATCAACGTCCAACGATACAACACGAGAGAGAGAGAGATGCGCAGTCATAAACATGTTCAGCATCAAAATTCAGCCATCACAATATCCAAATTGGAAGGGAAGGAACCTCCAACAACTGTCTGACCAGAATCTGTAGCAGAATGTCGAAGATAAATGAAAGAGTCGCAGGATTAGATATTAAAAGGATTAAAACAAACATCCTTTCAGTACGAAATCTGATAGACGAGACCAGAAGCCCCTGACAAGACCAAGCAGTAAGAAAGGAAATGTGCACACGATTAAGACCTTCGATTTTAAGGTAACAAAGACCTTGTAGGTAGTTAAAGCGGTTAAGGGGTCTGTTTATAGAGTTATATAGTGAGGCCCCACACCAGCAACTTCTTGGTGAAATCCTGATGTGGACCTTGCTAGTAATCCTTGTGTCGTTTAATAAACATATTCAACTTGTGACTTCTTTGTATTCTTACTACAATGCCAATCTGTTCAAACTGAGACAGACAAGAACTGCTCTTTGGTGATGCAGTATAGGCACTGATAGGTTCAACAAGCTCATAAAACTCGTGTCAGTTTATGAAAATCAGGTACGCAATTAGAGAGAGAGAGAGAGAGAGAGAGAGAGAGAGAGAGAGAGAGAGAGAGAGAGAGAGAGCAAGCGTAGCCACAAGTCCATGAACAAATGGAAGGGAAAATACATCAATACTTCATAATATTATTCAGTAGATAAAACCTATTCATATGGAACAAGCACACAGGGGCCATTGACTTGAAATTCAAGCTTCCAAAGAATATGGTTTCCATTAGGAAGAATTAGGAGGAAGTACAGAAAGAGGAGATTCCACTAAGCAAAAAAAAATTTAAAAAAAGTAAAAAAAAAAGATATAAAGTATTAAAATGCAAGAAGAATAGTATTATGGCCTGTCCACACAAGCGGGCATGCCCGACGGGCACTTCCAGCTGTTTATATTTTCTCTCTCTTCTAAAGCAATGTTACCAGACAATCGCATCATTCGGTCTCCATACTCAGTCGATAATTTTAGTGGAACGTGTTATGGGAACAGTGTTTGCCTGTCGGGCAGTGCCCGCTAGCGTGGACAGGGCTTTAGGGTAGCAATGCACTGCAGTTGCGCTGGAGTTTCTTGAGTTCCAAATGCACGACATCCTCTGGGAGGCTGTTCCACAGTCCAACGGCGTGAGGGGGAATAAAGGACCTCTGGAACTGAGAAGTTCGCCAGCGAGGCACATTTATTCCATACTGGTGCTGCTGTCCAGCGAATCTGGTTGTTCTCTCTCGGCAGGTAAAGGGGATCTGGCATCAACTGTGAATGTGAAAGACCTCTGTTGAAATACAATTAATGGAAAAGTGACAAACAAAGAGACCATCCGTCGATGGTTCAAGTCATAACTGCTACTATTAGGAAATGGAAACAGATCAACCTGAACGAACCACTCCATCTAAGAAGAGACAAATCTCTGGCAGAAGAAGACATCCACACCGGAGAACAGTAGTCCAGTAAATAACAACAAATAACCTAAAACAGGTTGCATTACTTTCATCACTGTTATAAATATATGAGGCCTGACGAACAATACCTAACTTTCGTGCGGCATTTACTGCAACTTTCATTAGATGTTTCTCAAAGTTACACCCAGAATAGTTAAAGCTCCAGACTCATTCAGCAAAGTCCCATCCACCTCAGTTGAATTGAATACAGAATTTAGACCAAAGGCCAAGCACGGGGATCTGCGAGATCATTCAGCGCTGAAACGGAAATTGAGAGTAAAAGGTTTGAAAGGTGTAGTAGGAGGGAAACCTCAAAGCAGTTGAAGAAGCAATATGAATCAATTGTTAGGAGAGGGTTGAGGAAAGGAAGGAAAGAAGGAAGAAAGAATATGAAGGAGGTACAGTAAAAGGAACGAAAGGGGTTGTATCTAGGGGCCCAAAGAAGGCACGCTCCAAAGAACTTTTAAAGTAATGCCTACAATGCACCGCATGAGGTGCACTGACGGCGCTACCCCCCTATGGGGACATCCACCTGAAGGGGAGGATGGGGTGGAACAACCGGTCTTTCTCCAAACGTCCAACCATAGAAACGTATGATGTGGATCTTTCGCGATGCGCATAAAATAAATAGTCAAACTTTCAGTAATGATACTGAGAGAAGGGCGATGCAAGTATGACTGAAAAATAGTGTGACTACTCTAGAAACGAGGCTATATATATAATACACAGCCCCCGTGAGCGAATAGAAAATTGGAATGAATAACATACGAGATGTACAATCAAAATGAAAACACTCGCTATGCATACTGCCCTGTACGCGACTGACTTGGTATTTCACGCTAAGGAAACCTGTGCCAGAATTTCCTAATCACCTGAAAACTGTGCTTCCAATGACAGACTAGACATGGCCCAGTGACAGATACCCTATATAAAGAATGTGCATTCTTTAGCAAGCTTGAGGAAATTGCAGAAGTGATTCGAATGATCTGGGTACTTACAAAGTAACGCTGAAGAACCCGAATGTGTGGCTGGGAGAAGGCTTCACACTGAAAATTCTATCAAGTTACTCAAAAAACCAACTCTACCCCAATATCCATTGAAACGAAGTTACAGATATTTACTTGCAGCTCATTTCGATGTGAATTCAAACGATGAGCAAGCATGGGAATCAATCATTATTGCAACATACAGTTCATACCATTCACAATTCCCAATTTTTTGTCTAGCGGCTCCATCCAAAACTCCCAAAAAACAACAAAACGCCATTTATATTAATTTTTTGTGTAACGGCTCTATCCAAAACGTCTCATAACTGAAAAAAATAAGACAATACGAAGTCAGGGGCCACATTACTCACCTGAGCCAAATTGTTGCACTTAACGTTTGACCGAAACTGCTGGTTTTGATGTCAAACTCTGACCCCTGGGACTAAGGTTTGAACAAACTTAAATCTGCCCAACGTATGGAAGCTGCCTCTCAAGTTTGGTTATTTTTGGTCCTATACTTCTTGAGATGGGTCTTGTTAAATGACTCCCCCTACTTTCACTTATATATCTATCTCCCCCTGGAAACTTAAACCACCTCTACCGGAGAACACGTTGTACTGATTTTGTTTGAAATTAATTCAGTGGTTCCGAAGAAGTCCAAAATGTGAAAAGTTTACTTTCTACATACATACATTCATACATAAAAACCTGATCTAAAAAAAAAAGCCTTTCAGGACATTACAAACCAGAACAGACAGACAGACACAAACACATATACACACACACACACACACGGGACCACAAGAGGCCTGACGTTATTGCCTCAAAGAGTAAAACCAGACAAGGAAGTAACACCGAAAATCCTGCAAAGGGTCTTCTTGGCAGGAGACTTCGACCAGATAGAAGGACTCCTCCAGGCTTCTTCAGAAAGCCCACCAGACAGCGAAAGACACGACAGCCTGTGCAACTTTCATTGAAACTGACGCACAAAAGTATATGACGACAGCAGCCCTTCCTGGAAGAACGGATTTTATTTAGATTTGAGACGATAATTATATAATGCAGGAAGGAGGCAATAGGGAAAGAATTATAAAGTAAACGGCCACAAATTTTACAGACTCCAAGAAACTGACAACAGAGAAAGTTTCATAAAATCTTGCAAGTGTGAGTTGACGCTCAGTACGAACTGCATTTATTTCTCTATTAGTTCAGCACAGAGAAAAGGAAATAAAAAATGTCTAAAATTGTTCCTTATAATAGGTTAAAATGTTTTCACTTGTGGACTACCTTTACCTCTCCAGAAACAGAGGTTACCTCGCCGAGGCCCTCTGGGACAGGCAGAGGTCGAATCGCGCCTCCTATTGGCGTTGCTAGAATGACCACACACACACACAGCAAGAGAGAGAGAGAGAGAGAGAGAGAGAGAGAGAGAGAGAGAGAGAGAGAGAGAGAGAGAGAGAGAGAGAGAGAAGCCGTTTTCTGTTGCTACCATAACCCGTTTCTGTGTGTGTGTGTGTGTGTGTGTGTGTGTGTGTGTGTGTGTGTGTGTGTGAGAGAGAGAGAGAGAGAGAGAGAGAGAGAGAGAGAGAGAGAGAGAGAGCCAACGGTTTTTTGTTGCTACCATAACCAGTTTCTGTGTGTGTGTGTGTGTGTGTGTGTGTGTGTGTGTGTGTGTGTGTGTGTGTGTGAGAGAGAGAGAGAGAGAGAGAGAGAGAGAGAGAGAGAGAGAGAGAGAGAGAAAGAGAGAGAGAGAGAGAGAGAGAGAGAGAGAGAGGCCGTTTTCTCTTGCTAACAAAACCCGTTTTCTGAGAGAGAGAGAGAGAGAGAGAGAGAGAGAGAGAGAGAGAGAGAGAGAGACGCCAAGAACCAGCAATGTAAACACCAAAGAACATTTAATTAAAGGGAATCCGGCACCAAAAGCTCTCCTATATCAGGTTTAATCTGGACGGGAAAGCAGCCACTGCTTCATTATTATTATTATTATTATTATTATTATTATTATTATTATTATTATTATTATTCATAAGGTGAACCCTATTCATATGGGACATGCCCACCAGAGGGGCCACTGACTTGAAATTCCAGCTTCCAAGAAAATAGCGTTTATTTGAAAGAAGTAACGGAAGGTAACAGGAAACACGCAAAGAGAAAACTAATTAGAAAAGAAAAAATAAACCAAATTAATGAACAGATAAAAAATTAAGTAAATTACCACCATACAAGAGAATTGCATTGCACGTTCGCTTGAACTTTAGAAGTTCCAATTGCACATTCTTAAGGAGACGGCTCCACAGTCCGACGGTGTGAGGAATAAAGGACCTTTGGAACTTTAAAGTTCGACAGCGAGGCATATTTACACTAAGGCTGACTTGTGGAAATTCGAATATAAAACCACACGATGGGGGCGATTTCAGCCTTTTGCTGCTTTAGACAGAAAAGGAAGGCGTTGGAGTGGCTGGACAGCAAGATTGAAGTAAGGAAGCAGAATGGAGATCAAGTAAAAGGTTAAAATGTGTAAGTACAACTTAGAGGCGCCGAAGGGACGCTGCATTACGAGAGAGAGAGAGAGAGAGAGAGAGAGAGAGAGAGAGAGAGAGAGAGAGAGAGAGAGAGAGAGAGAGAGAGATCAAAACGTTGTGGGTGCTATCCATGAGTCTACGTAACGCCAGTCAGCTCATTTCACCAGTTTACTTTTTATATATCTCGACAACCAAACTAAAGACCTCCAACGACAGCATAGCTTTTTTTTAAACACAAGCTCTATGTACTGTTTAACAAATCACGACGAAAAACAATAAAAAAAAAACACGAAAAGTGCTTTACATAACTCTACACTAGACAGCATTTTTGAGTGCACCTGCCTCCGTATGGTACTATAAACATAAGGCTTTGCGGAAATAAGTCGCTGTGTCACCACGTGAGACTTAGGCCTAATGATTCTACTCGACTACAATCGGATCAAGATGCCACCAGATGAATACAAAGCAACCAGTAAATTTAGGAGACCATAAAACACCATAATAATTATTCTTTAGTCCTAGAAGAAACGTCATAAGCAGTTCTCTATTCTCTGATCAGTCATGACAAATACTGGAATGGTACAGGGGTACTGAGGTACAAGCTCATAAAAAATGTGGCAGGTTATAAGTTTCAACAACCTTTCGCACTGGAGCGAGAGCCGGTCAATGTGTCACTGGGACATACGAGCCAAGTACACAATTCTGCAGTACGAGAGAGAGAGAGAGAGAGAGAGAGAGAGAGAGAGAGAGAGAGAGACGCCTATCTACTAAATTCAGGTTGCCTTAGTCTAAGTTTTCAAAGGCTTCCTTCAAGTACGGCTAAAAGTATTTAAATAACACACCATAGACAAATAACATAGTCTAAGATACATCAACTTCGCCAATCTCAATGAAGCCCAGAAATCGCACTTGTAGGATCCCGAGGAAAACACACTAATAAAAATACACTAATATAGTATAGTAATGGTAGATGAAAACTGGGATGCTTTAATCAATAAAATTAAGGTAAAAATAAATATGCTTTCGACTCGATACTTCTCTATATCAAAAGGCTATTCTTGTAAATTCTCTTATTTTAAGTAAAGTCTGGTACATGTGTCATGTATTTCCATTATGGAAAGAGAAAGCAAAAATTATAGAACAATCTATTTTCCTGTATTTGTGGTGTGGAACTTATCAACCAATTAAGAGGGATTCCTTGTATCTGCCAAAAACAGGTGGTGGTATTGGGGTTATTAATGTGTTTCATAAAGCAGCAGCTATTTTAACAAGTACGTTCTTGAATGTTATGTTATGTGATAGTTATGGACGAGAGTTAGCCTTATATTACACGTGTATTGTTGTGGGTTGTACAGGATTGCCCTAATGTGTCTTATGTTGCTACTCCCTTTTATAATATAATAATTGGTAATGTAAGGAAATTATTGAGAATGCCTAAATTTCCACATGTCAAAAGTAAGAATATTTATCAGTATTTGATGCCAACCCATAAGCCCACTGTAATTGAGAGGTACCCTATGCATAATTGGGGTAATATATGAGGTAACCTTTCGTGCAAATTTGTTGACTCCTATCAAAGAAGTATTATGTATAGATTTTTGTATGAATCCTTGGCTACTAAGGAAAGAAAGATATTGAATATTGCTGATAATAATTTCTGCAATAATTGTACGGAAAATGAAAATCATCTACATGTTGTTTACTTTTGTAAATATGTTAAAAAAAATTTGGAAGTGGTTCCAGAATTTGATTGAAGAGGTATGTGATATAAAAGTTCAGTATCCAATAAAAGTATTGTTGGATTTCGATTATAAAGAAAAGAAGAAAAATACATTAAGCATACTTACTATTGAGTATGTAAATTGTATGTGGTATAGTAGAAAAGAGGTGTTACCAAGTCAAATCATTTCAATATTAAAATGTAAAATAAAGTACACAAAATGGGTATTATCAAATGCATATGAACTTGAAAAACATTTCACAAGTAAATACGTGAATAATATTTGAATTCATGAAATTAATGCACTTCCATTCCAAATTTTTCCTTATTTAGGTTATGTTGAATTTTTATGAAAATTTTTGCATATTAAATTAATGTTATTTGTAGTAATATTTGAAATTATGAAATATACTCCATTTCAAATATCTTTCTTATTATGCTATAT
>JANJGK010000042.1:26233800-26258800 GCA_039081455.1 Macrobrachium rosenbergii
TCTTTTCCCCTTCCATTTGTATTTCCGGCTCTTTTCTATCTCATTTCAGAGCAAAAGTTTCAATATTAGTTGGAATTATTCTTCAAGCACTTTCAATACCACTTCTGTGTAATTTTCCTTGTGTGGCGTTCATTTTCTATTATCTTATCGTCTTTCAGTTCTGTCGAGTGCTTTTTGTTGCTGTAGATCATGATTCATCCTCATCTAATGATGACATGACAGCAAGATCTGAAAGTGATCCATTTTCAGCTTCAGCATCAAGCACAGTAGAAAGCAAAAGCAGTTGTGATACTAATAGTAGAAGTATCAGCTTAACGCCTTCGACATAATCGTCACTCAGTTGACGATTCTGCATGGTTGCGGATGACTTCAGTGAATTCAGGTGACCAAGATTTGTTTCTTCGCAAATGACTGGCGACCTACAGTTTACTTAGACATACTGTAGAAGTGTAATTACATTAACTTCTGGTCTAATGAAAACATGTCAGGAAAAGAAAGTATTATCGTTATTAGTGCAGAAAACTAATACTGAAATTAGCAGCTCTAGAAGAAATCCCAACTGATTCTTTATTTGCTGTTTCATTCATTTTCTTCCTCTGCTGCACAAGCATGAAACGTACATTCTGGATATTAAATTAACATAAGGAAACTGTAGATACAAATCGTGCTGGTATGCAACAGTCATATTATGAAACCTTTCTATGGTGGGATTATGTCTATCAAATTCAAACACTACCCTGGAAAAGCCTAGTCCTAAAACAAAGTCTAATCTGGATTGGAAGAATTGTTTGAAACGTAATAAAGGGAATTTTTGATTCAAATAAAGTGTTCGGTGTTCTTCTTTGTACTGTATGTGCATAATTTATGTGCAACTTAGTTCTTAATTCTATGTTTATTTATTGCTTAGGAAATACTATACTTACAGGCAGGAAAAACTTGATTTTTTTCTCCCACTTCAAAGCCGTATTGTTTATGTCACAAGTACACCTCAAAAGGAGTCGTTAGGAATGACTTCTACAGTATGTAGAGGCAGGAATTTCATGCCATATTAACTTGAAACGTATTCTCTCTCTCTCTCTCTCTCTCTCTCTCTCTCTCTCTCTCTCTCTCTCTCTCTCTCTCTCTCTCTCTCTCTCGGTTTGGGACTTCGTGGGTAAATTGGAGAGGCAGGCGTCTTATTTTTAAAATGTCCACCTAGAAACTCATTACCAAGTCTCTATTTAATTTGAATAGAGAAAATTAACATTGTTTCCATTCATTTACATTCTCTCTCTCTCTCTCTCTCTCTCTCTCTCTCTCTCTCTCAACTAAATTACATATCCCAATATTATTTCTCCTCTGATATTAAGAGAATCGTTTTAACCAATATAAGAGAATTCGTTTTGAATTAATAGGTTTGCGAAGGAAGTTAAGTACCTATTCCTGGAAAATCTTTTTCCTTTCTGAGCGCGCATAGAAAAATCCCAGTAGAATAGGGATTCCAGGAAACCAGAAATAGCTATAGGAGTTTCCTTTAAGATAGAAGGAATAAGGAAATGGTCTTTCCAAAGTATAACATACGTGGGGACATTTGTGGGTACATTGCAGGCTCGTATCTAGTCTCCAGTTTTGGAGGGAGGGTCATTTAACCCTTTCTTATAGTTACTTCTGTGAATAAAAGTAGTATTTATTATCAAGGGTTTCAATAGATTTAGGTGCAATAATTGAAATAGAAATGTCAGGATCTGATGTTAGTATTTGTTCACCAAAGGAATTATTATGAATAACTGAATTACGAAAATGTGGAACGTGATGAATATATAAATAAAGACAAAATCCACGAAGGGAAGAGAAACAGTGGTTGTGCTGCAAGGCCTTTTGACATATCGTCCTTTACTTAGCAGACTGAAGAAATGTAAAAATAAGTTTACAAAGAAAGCTCATATAAATGAGAGATGGGGATTACAAAGGAAAAAAAATGTGTACCTGGAATCCAACATAATTGAAGAATTAGTAGAACTACCAAAACAGGGTTTAAATATTTAAGAGGTTCTACAAAGATTAGGATCAACTGTTCAGAAGCAGGGACAGAAAAAGTCTTATAAAAGTACAACTCAATAATTCTCTCTTTTTTTTTTAGTAAAACAATCAAAATTTTTGCAGGATGAACATTTTATTAATAAAAAATTAATTAAACATACAAATAAATAGAAAATATATATAAGGTAACTAATTTGTAATTATATCAGTAATTTTATCTTTTACGTTGTTCTTGAATATTTTTCTAATACAGGGGTCCAAATAATACATGCAAGGGCTAAGGTTAAAATTACAGCAGGGAGTAAGTTGTATAATAGCTGATTCTAAAAGATTTCTTGAAGAGAAATCTTTCGATCTGGCAATCACTAAACTTTCAGTCCAATTTATCCTGTGAGAGTTTTCACTTAAATGAATGAATACAGCACTGGGTATTTGTCCCAGTTTTCACAGAATACTTATGTTGTTTAATAATGTACATCTACATCCTTGCTAGATTGGCCAATATAAAAAGAAGGGTAGTCCAAACATGGAATTTTAAATATTATGCTGTTGTTTTCTTTAGGTTTTTTTTTTATTAACATTCCTTTTAGCGTGTTAATACAGGAAAAAAACGAGGTTGACATTAAAAGATTTTAACAATGATTTTATGTTTTCAAAACCACTAAATAAGGCAAGCTAAGAATGATCTTTGGGGTTTCTTTCTCCATGTTACTTCCACTATAAAACTTGTTGTGGGCTTTATTATAAAAAAAATCTAGTATATGTGAAGGATAACATAAATCTGTCTCTAATTTTCTTATGTATATGATGTCTTTATCCAAATACTGGGGACTGACAATGCGCAAAGCTTGTAAAAACACAGAAGAAAAAATTGATATTTTGATATTAAGGTGATGGCCTGAGTAAAAATGGGAGTAAGTTAAGTTGTTGGTTGGTTTCCTATAAATACTGAATTTGCATTGAAATAGTTCTCTATGTATTAAAAACATTTAAGAAAGGGAGGCAATTGTCTTTTTCTAATTCTAAAGTAAACTTAAAAAGATGGTACCTCGTTATTCAAATTAGAGAGTAAATAATTTACATTAATACCAGCAGGCAAAACTACTGAACGTATCTATACCATTTTAAAGGAGTATAAATGATATTAGGTAAATATCGTTTTTCAAAGAGTTCCATATACAAGTTTGAGAGGAGTGGGGATAAAGGGTTGCCCATTGGCATACCAAATATTTGTTGGTAAAATCCACCATTGAATATAAACTTACAATCACAAATGCACAACATAGTGAGTGAAATACTCGTAATATGACTTATAGGTAGATGTAATTCATGATGGATTACTTCATTGCTAAGATACTCTAAAATAGAATCTATAGGGACTTTAGTAAAAAGAGAACTAACATCAAAACTAATGGGTTTATCAGTGGACCAAAAAGTGATTTTTGTTTGATTTACCAACTAAATCTAGTGAATTTTATATATGAGTATCGGAGATAGTTCCAGTAACGGGGACAAGAGCTAGGTAATATATTTCGAAGTTTATATGATACTGATCCAACAGTGGCAAATTTTACTGACAACTAACCTATTAGTTCTTTTTTATCTTTAAGGATTTTTTTCAATGTGCTATTGAAATTTTTATGACTTGATCAAGGGGATTTTTTGTTAGGTCTTTGTAAGTTGTATCATCATCCAGCAGGGCTTGCATACGTAATATGTAGTCAGCTTTATCTAAATACATAAGAAAAATATGGACAGATTTACGTCATCCTTCACATATACCAGATATTTGTTATGATAAAGCCCACAAAAGTTTTATATTGAAAGTAACAGGCGAAAGAAACCCCTAAGAACATTCTTAGCTTGCCCTATTTTAGTGGTTTTGAAATCATAAATCATTGTTAAAATCTTTTAATGTCAACCTCATTTTTTCCTATAATACCACACTAAAAGGAATGTTAATAAAAAATAATCCCAAAGCAAACAACAACATAATAAATAAAACTCCATGTTTGGACTGCCACTCTTTTTATATTGGCCAATCTAGCAATGATTTAAATGTATATATTAAACAAACATATTCTGTGAAAATTGGACAATCATCCAATGCTCTATTCATTCATTTAAGTGAAAACTATCACAGGTTAAATTGGATTGAAAGTTTAGTGATTGCCAGATCGAAAGATTTCCCTTCTAGAATTCTTTTAGAATCAGCTATTATACAGCTTACTTCCAGCTGTAATTTAACCTTAGCCCTGGCATGTATTATTTGGACCCCTGTATTAGAAAAATGTTCAAGAACAACATGAAAGATACAAATCACTGACTTAATTACAAATTAGTTACCTTATATATATTTTCAATATATCCGTATGTTTAATATATTTTTTTTATATTTGTAAAAATTTTCATCTTGCAAAATTTTTTTATTGTTTACTAAAAAAAATAGAGAATTATTGAGTTGTACTTTTATAACACTTTTTGGTGGTCAGTCACTTCCTTGTATAATCCTTTAATTGTCCTGTCCCTGCTTCTGAAAGGTTGATCCTAATCCTTTGTAAAACCTCTTAAATATTTAACCCCTGTTTTTGGCAGTTCTACTAATTCTTCAGTTGTGTTGTATTCCAGGTACATATTCTTTCCTTTGTAATCCCCAATTGTCATTTATATGAGCTTTCTTGTAAACTTATTTTTATATTTCTTTAGTCTGCTAAGTAAAGGACGATATGTCGAAAGGCCTTGCAGTACTCCATTGTTTCTGTTTCCTTCATGGATTTTGTTTTTATTTGAATTATTATGAGTTTAATATTTATTTCCTTTCAGATATCTTTGTCCTTTCCTCTGTTACTAGGCCAATGACATTCAGACAGACAGACAGACACACACATACATACATCCTAATGAAGAGAGAGAGAGAGAGAGAGAGAGGAGAGAGAGAGAGAGAGAGAGAGAGAGAGAGAGAGAGAGAGAGAGAGAGAGAGCAATTATTGTAGTAAAATCATCAAGGACAAGCTTTAACCTAACTCTAGACAGACAGGTTCTGGAGTGAGCGTTGACCGGAGAGAAGTAGAAGCAAAGAAAGATGATGTCAGTCATTATTTGGATGTTTTCCCTTTCTTTTACCTCATTCTCTTGGGAGCAAACTATAACTTCACCACCCCAAAACGGCTCCTTCATCCTTTCTTATTGTAGATCTCGAGAGTCAACAGTCATCAGAAACATTCTAAGACCACAAGACATTTTTTTTTTTAGAAAAACAGAAACATTTGTCTGGGGTTAACATTCTCTTCTTCGTAGACGCCAAAAAGACCGCGAATACCGCGCGAAAAAGTTCGAATACTATATCGTCAATATAATTCTGCTCTGAAGCCAAGGTGTGAACTATCAAGACTTCCTAAATGTCCTTCAGTCTCACAACATACAAATGGACCTTCTTTCTTCCCCGCCACTCATGCTTGAGTCAGAAAAGGGAAAAAAATCTCCAGAGGATTAATAAAGGAAAGGTGAACAGTCTCAAGATATAATCAAAGGAAAAATGGAAAAGCAAGTCATTTCGTACACTTTTGTCTTCTCAACGTTTTTCAACGATGAAACTTATCAGGAGGGCCATCACTTCAAAAGTCTGTAGAGAGAGAGAGAGAGAGAGAGAGAGGAGGGAGAGAGAGAGAGAGAGAGAGAGAGAAGAGAGAGAGAGAGGAGAGAGAGAGAGAGAGAATCAAGTTCGCGTCGGTGACAGTTTCCTTTAAGGAACGCTGCAACTAAACCTCCATCGAAGGAGCTTTTTAGGTTCTGAACTTTTGAGGAAACAAAGTTGTGAATTTTCATTAGTTTTGAAGTTTGGTCTCGAAGTTTTTATTTCTATCTCAGTTTTCTGCTTGAACTAAGTGATTTAATGCACGAATAACTTTCCGTATTTCGTAATTGTTTACTGTTATTATATACCATAATTTCCTTTATTGATATCATAAAATAGTATCCCTTAATAGTTTAGTTCAACTCGAACCCATGGAATATTCATCCTATGCTCACTTTCCTTCAAAAGAAATATCAAATATATACTGTATGTATATAATCTGGACGTAGTTTTCTCGGGAGATGTATGGTGTATGTGGTCACCACGAAATTCGTCAGATTCAAAATTGCAGTAGAAGGTCACTTCAGAGGAAAAGGTTCAGCGAAGACGGGCAAAATTTCCTTGATCCGTCACGAACTTGGCCAGAGAAGAAAGGACACAGATCATCTTAAAAATAACCTCATTAATCTTGCTCCGTATTATATGCAGTAGTAGTACATAACTATGTAGATGTGTATGAAAATCAAGTCTGTATATCTCATGCACAAAAATGATATAGACGTGGTTCATTTTACAAACCACCTACAGTTTGTAACGGTCATTTTGGTCGTCGGCCTTCTAAACGACCGCTTATGGTTGATAAGTTTCGGTTTGGGACCATTGTTTAATCCCCTCCTTTTCTAAACTTGACATGCAGCTCTGTTCTAAAACTCTACAACAGATTATCACCCATACCTATTAAGGAAAAAATGACTTATTATGATATACTGGTTGACCTAAGAGCTTCATTAATTGGGACGCGGTGTCTGAGCCGGTAGGACCTTCCAGGTGTTGAAGAGCCCCTTCTTTCTGTTCTGAAAAGGCTCCCCATTAGATAGAAATTACCAGCCACTCTCCTACTTCAGGAAAGAGGAAATTTAAGCTATAAATGCCATGTATATTTACCCAAATTTGCATATTCAAGCAAACTGACAGTGTCTCTTTCTTCAACCCCATTTCGCTTGTAAGTTTTTCGTATGTTTGAATGACTGCAGGCGGTTGGTTAATTAGGAATGAAATCTCTGTATAAAGCAATGTTGGAGCAGAATGCTTGCCATTACTTTCACTTTTTACTCGGTCACAAATAAAAACATGCATTTCGTTCTTTCCTCTGGTCAGGCATATCGATGATATTGAGTCTCTGAAGCAACAGAATTGCTCGTTTGCTGCAGCTGCCTTCGGAAGGAAAAGTGACATTAGTTATTTTTGTCAGTTGCTTTTCTTCAGTTATCAAAGATTGTTTTATATTGTTTGTAGTTCTGTACCATTACGTGTCAAATGTCTGTTTTCCTTGTAGTCTGTAACACTTCTCTTATTTTAAACTGTCTGAAAATTGAGAGTCTAATGAGGAAGGCGTTCAAATTAACCATGACAAGGGCCACATCCATCTTATAGTTGAGCTTCTTTGGCTACCCGACAAAAGCAGGAACTGAGTATACAAGATATAATGTGCTTTGGAAATACATCGTGATTAAGAATAAACCACTAGAATATGCAAGAGGCTCTTAGAAAAATATCTCACAGGAAGCAGAAACACACAAAGGAGTAATAACAGCTATAGATTAGTAGAGCCTAGGTGCAGCAAAGACATTAGAAAATGGACCTTTTGCAATACAAAACTCAGGTAAGTTGTCAAAAACCCAAAAATATTTGACGACGCAGTTAGGAAGAAACTAAGATAAATGCATAAAAAATAGATGGGGTATAAAATGATCTGAGGGAACTTCATAAAGGACACCGCATAAACAATTGGTTGTCATTAATCCTGATAGGATAGCAATGTGACTACTGAGAATCCCTGGGTTTAATTTTTATTTTGTCATCGAATTTGCAGAAACTGCAACGATTCTCATCTAAAGAGAAATTTCTTTGAATCTGAGATGTTTCTTTAATTCCGTATCTTATTTTTGTCAATATTTCTTTTTCATAATCTTAATTTTATTTTCATCCTACATTTTCTTCAAAGATTTTGGTTCCATGTAAGTTCGTTTACAGGTATTTTCCTGACTGTTGACTTCTCTTTTCATAAGTCTACATTGTACATGAAAAAATACGAAAGAAAAATATAAAGTTAGTAAATTAGCGGTTTCTCCGTAATGGATTTAGCTGAACAAACATTTCCTGAAAGCAAAAAAGAAGAGCAGTGACTATAATCTTTCTTATGATACTAAAGAATGACACTTACAGCCAGGAAAATAAAAGTATTTAGACAAGAGAAGCATCCACAGACACAAGCTAACATCTCGACACCTACTGATTAATCTTACCCTAGAAAGCCCATCACAACTGCGCTGCCGGATTGAGTTTTCTCCCAGGATTCCTGTTGAATTTTACGAGAGAGAGAGAGAGAGAGAGAGATCACAACGCAAATTAATCCCCAAAGCTTCTCGTTCACCTGGAATGATCAGTGTCTGTCTGCAAATTGCCGAAGGCCAAACATTAGCTTAGGTGAGATCACTTCCCTCGGATAACTCTTGTAAGCATTCAGTCATGCCCTTGGGTTTAACTTAATATTAAAAAGCCACTGTGCAGAAATAGAGCGCCGTGAAAGTCTTTAGCTTTCTATTGAAACAGATCGTGTCATGAGGAATCATCCTGTATAGGAGCTCTCAGAATCCTTCAGGATAAGACCACAAAGTGCCTACTGGCATCCTCACCCAGTGACGCGAACACGCTCTGGAATGACACTGTTGATCGATTGATTTCTGGTGGTTCTCGTTATTGTTCCCTTTTCGAAAGGTCGGGGGACGGCTGGGAGTATCAAGTTGTGTTTATGTTGATTGTGATTTGTGGTACCTTTTTCTTCTTGGAGTCATACTTTTTCCTGCCTTATTGTACACGAGGAACATTCTCCCGGGTAACGCAAAGTATATCTTTTCAGGATGTTATTTACCGCGTTGCAAAGCCCCCGTATTTAGAAAGTTCTTAAAACAGAAAAAAAAGACTCAGGATCCTGGGTGTCATTTGAGGACCCCTCATAAGATTTTGGGAAGGAAACAGGTCTGCCTGCTGGAAGAGCAAGAAATATTGTTGAAGTAGGTGTTTGCCTTAGGCAGGGTTACATATTGTACTTCCCCTTAATGAAAGTAAACACAAAAACACTTCACCAAATCGATCATTGTTTGTTCGGTGATGCAAAGAAAAACAGTCTTTGTTGTTCAGGGAAACCACTTCATGGAATTATAGACTTTCCAACTCCAAATGTTCACTCGTTAGTTTATTCTCTCTCTCTCTCTCTCTCTCTCTCTCTCTCTCTCTCTCTCTCAAAGGCCCTAAAGGTTTTATAGGTTCCTATCCAGAGGAAGCTGCCATTTCGGTCATACACTCTGGAGGCCGAGACAACACGCACCTAACTGAACCTCAAGCGTTAACCCTGCCTGCCGGCCCCCGATAAAATTTGGCCTGCTTCTGCATCACCCAAAATATATATATTTTTGGACCTCCCGTTTTTCAATGCCCAATTTCAATACTTTTTTTGTTTCCTCCTATAAAGCTAAATCGGTAAATTCGGTCATTCTCAGCACAAGAGAAATGCACCAACCAAAAACGAAAAGCCAGTCAACAAGACCTTAGAAAGTTCTGAATGATGTAAGGGTCTAATGTTTGTATTCCCAACTTCTCTCTGTCCCTCTGTCTGTTTGTCTCTCTTTCCCTGTCCATCTGTCTGTCTGTGTACCTGTCTCATTTTAGAATTGTATTATATCAATAACGTATGAAACTGCAAAATCCTTTAGGGAACGGAAACAGAGTCATTTTGTATATATAATATTCAATTAAGAGTTACAATGTGCTGCATTCTAGGGTACCAAACTTTTACATAAATGAAAAATAACAATGGCTGCGGTTTCCCTATTCTGTGAAATATTATTCCAGTAATTGTCTATAAAGAATATCCCTTCGTTGGTCTCTCTCTCTCTCTCTCTCTCTCTCTCTCTCTCTCTCTCTCTCTCTCTCTCTCTCTCTCTCTCTCTCTGCTAGAGTCTGTATTTTTCGAGAGCAGCTCCCATCACAATAGAGGTTTAGCTTTTAAATGGTGAATGTTTATAACCGTATTGCGGTAGAAATCAACTGACAATTAACATTCAAAAGGTGAAGAGAGATTATGATTCAGTTTCGTAAAAATACCTTGAGTTATGACGATTCTTGGAGTGAATTTTCCATCTGGAAGCGTCTCCTTTTCATTCACTGAATTACTCGAAATTCGGATATATCACTAGCAGCATATTTCATCTCTGGTCCATAACGTCATTATTCCCCCATCATCACATTTCCATATAGAAACTTTCTTTCGTCCGCAGGCGAAATAAAGCGGCATCCGCGCCCGAGTGTTTGTCAAAGGCGACGGAATCTGTCCTCCGAGGATCTGTCCTCAGAAGATCTTTCCTCAGAGCAACAGTCACAAAGGAAAAGGAAGAAAAAGGCACGTTTCTGTACTCAGATCTGTTTAAAGAAAGCCTTCTTCTTTTTCTTCTCGGCTATTTAAAGAAAGCATTCTTGTTCTTCTTGTGGGTTGTGAAGGAGAAATGTAAGATTATATTCGTTATACGACTTCGTAAACATTCTGTTTCTTTTATTGCTTTTTATTTGGTATATAAATATTTCAGTAAAGATGTTTATTTGTATATTTTCATGTAATCAAACAAGAATAATGAAAGATGGCCGAATATCACCGAATCTTTCGACATCAAAGGCAAATCCAGTAAAACCAAATGACAATTTCTTCAGGCCTCAGAGTGCCACTGAATATAATATTTCTTTCTGTCTAAAGGTGCCAGCAAGTGTGATTAGCCACGTCATTATCCTAATTAAGGGAGCTGTTGGCTGTCAGTCATACCCAAATAAATTCTATAGTATTTTAATATTTTCTCCCATGAGATGATAATTATATACTGAAATACAAAATTTTGAGATACGAGATTAAATTTGCCTCGCTGCTGTAGTTAATCCATCAGACGAACAAAACTGGCGGTTCAGCGTCAATATTCCTCTTCAGTGGATTCCCGAAGAAACCCTAGAACAAGCTGTTCTTCCTTGGCAGACATTCGAACAAACTGGATGTTATTTGTTGTCCTATAAAACTCACGTTCAATTAATATGCAATAAAAATGCAACTTGACTTCATTAGTCTTAATTATCCAGCGTTTCTGAGGAAGATGTGCTTAATTGCATCTCTCATTTTTTAATCATTCTCTTCATCAATAATTCAGAAGATGTTTTGGCTTTTGTGATGACTAACTTAGCTTCATGATTATGCAGTGATATGAAGGACTAATTAACAGAGAGAGAGAGAGAGAGAGAGAGAGGGAGAGAGAGAGAGAGAGAGAGAGAGAGAGAGAGAGAGAGAGAATTTCATGATGAGTACCAGCATTTCACAAATACGGAATGACGCGAGATGTCCCTTATCGTAGCTAGCAGAGCTCAGCTTTCAATAATCACAAGTAAATACTGACTTACGAACAGCTCTTTAAGATGCTCGCTCACTCTCCAGCACTCGATGTGTTCCATTCAATCACCGCACATTGCCGCTCACACCAGATGATTGAGGTTTGTTGCTGGCTTCAGTAAAGTTAGATTATGAGGCACGATCACTGATTCACACTCAACACTCCCCTTTTGTCAAGTAATGGTCTTCCGGAAGATTCTGAAATTTTCTGGAAACTTCATTTCCAGTCTTTTTTCATGATTAGACAATGCCTTCCATGCCTCTTATTTATCATTAAAACAACTGTGAAATTATACCTGATGTGTCAAGCATTATTCAAGACATTCCCTGCAACGAATAAGTTCTCATTCTGTTAGGTTAAAAAGAACAAATTCGTTTTTCAATTTTAATAACTTTGGAGCTTTCATAGAAGTCGCTTTCTTAGAATCCGTCAAAGTGATCATCCGTGTCTCCTTTGTTTGTCTGGAACTCCCAAACACATATGGACGTAATTCTCAGTCCTGTGGACCTATCTCAACTCCCACGTGAAACACAGAAAAGTGGGTCATTATGGAGGAAAATAACCTCAGTATTCTTTTGATGATTAGCATAAACCTAGCTTCAAAATCCCTCTCCACAGATCATTAAAGATAAGAAAACTTGAGACGCCCCTGTGGAGCTTATTTACTGTCTAGGTCACTGTTTATTACGGCCCTCACCTGAGATTGTAGCTGCATTTTCTCTCCAGCACCTTTCATAGTGTCTGCTTATTTGCCCTCTCCTCTTCCCTACATCTACAGGCCTACCAAAATTCTTTTCAAAAGGGAAAAAAGAAGAAACTTTTCTTGACGAAGCTAAAAAGGGAAAGATAAACAAACAAACTCCGTCCATTTCATGTCAGTTTCCCTCTTTCTAAACTCGAGATAATCATAATATTCTTTTTTATTTCCTGGATTCAAACGTGTTGCAAAGGTAGACAGCGACTGTGGAGGAAAGGTTTTAAGAGAACAATTATGACACTAATATAGAAATCATATTTTGGTGTTTTCGTGTTATGGACCATGGCTAAGAGAAGAGGAGAGGATAGGAAAAAATCAGTTGGTCATAAGGAAAGCTTTTATATGTTGAAGAACATTTTAATCCGACGTTAATTTAACCTTTATAATCAAGGGGATTCTTAGGACTGAAAACATAAGCTAAGAGCAAATTTACTGCCTGATTAAAACTTATCATCCGCTCGATCGTTCCTTTTCCTACCGAAATAAAATCCACTATAATATATCTCCTTTATAACTTCTTCAGTTATTCCAGAAAATGTCGAGGTAATGAAAACGTATTTGTATGAGATTGAAGACAAATGCAGATGCCTTGTGATAATGACAATCCACTGGAGGTAGATATCGCTGAGACTAGTACCCATGCACCATAGAGCATCCAACGTTCATCCTCCCCGAAAACAATCGCCCTTGACTCTGAGGAACGACCAGGAATCAAAGATGAAGATCGTTGAGGAAAATCCTGACTCAGGTCTGTAGATGAGGCAAATAAGGCTTCTCAGATAAGGGAACCCCAGATCTCGCCATGCTCGAATCAGGTCGAGTTCGGATAATAAGCTTTTAGAGCGCTGTTATTGGTCTGGCCCATGATTTTGTTGGAGGACGCTGATAACGGGAATTTCTTCCCCGGCTGTTAAATTAAAAAAACTTAGTTTAAAACGATGATGACTTGAGATGGAAATGTTTCTTTCCTAAACTCAAATGCAAACGATTTATATTCAGGGAATTTATATTCATATTAAGAGAATTTTCTCGGAAGAATGTTTGGTTAGGAAGAACTATCAGAAAAAATCAAGACTCTACCACATACAAACAGAAAGCAAGAGTTAACTAAAAAGAAGGCTTTGCTCTTCATTAGAATTCTTTTTATAAGAGCGTCAGTGTCTCTTGTGTTCGCTCATGAGACAGTGCATCACCAGCCTGCGATCAAGAATATCTCTCAGTATCTTTGTCATGAGTGATGAAATTAAAATTTCGTGCTCCTTGAGAAATGAGAAACTCTTCTTAAATAAATCAATAAAAACTAAGGTACAACCGCGGTCACTTTTCGCGGAAGTGTCGCATCATGATATACCCACCGTAATCGGAGCAGCAAAGGGGAGAGAAGATATATCATCACCTATCTTGTGTTTTATGATTCACGTAGGATTCTCCTTCCTCCCAGCGAGATGTCTGAGAGAGAGAGAGAGAGAGAGAGAGAGAGAGAGAGAGAGAGAGTAATGTATATATATATATATATATATATATATATATATATATATATATATATATATATATATATATATATATATATATATATATATATATATATATATATATATATATATATATAAAGATAAAATCCACGAAGGAAACTGAAACACTGGAGTGCTGCGAGGCCTTTCGACACTAGTCCTTTACTTAGGGTCTGCTAAGTAAAGGACTAGTGTCGAAAGGCCTCGCAGCATTCCAGTGTTTCCGTTTCCTTCGTGGATTTTATCTTTATTTATATATTCATCACGTTCCATATTTTCGTGATTCAGTTATACATATATACATATATATATATATATATATATATATATATATATATATATATATATATATATATATATATATATATATATATATATATATATATAATATACATATATACACGCGCAGACACACATATATAATATAAATATATATATATATATATATATATATATATATATATATATATATATATATATATATATATATATATATATATATATATATATATATATAGAGAGAGAGAGAGAGAGAGAGAGAGAGAGAGAGAGAGAGAGAGAGAGAGAGAGAGAGAGAGAGAGAGAGAGAGAGAGAGAGACTTTTATCCAGCTTCGAGAAAAGGAAGATTAATAAAGCTGACAGAGAAGTGCCGGAAGGCAGAGAGAGAGCAGTAGAATGTGGGTGAATGGGAGGAGATGATTAATGAGCAAAGACCAGTTTCAGAGGGAGAAAGAGGAGAAAGAAAAATGAATTTCGGGCTAAGTTGGGCGGCCAAGAAGATGGTCCGAAGTTAAAAAGACATACTCAACAAAGATCTCGTTGGAAGGAAACAACGAACGGAATGTGAGAACTTTCAAGTAAAGAAGAAGTGTAGGACAAACTTACTGAAGACCTTGAATTTATTGGTCTTGGGTCACCATCAAAACTGTTTCTCCTTCGTCTTGCAAAGGACAGTAGGCTGTATGTCAGCCCTTTTCTTCGTGATAGGTCGTCCCGAGGAGCATCTAACCGGTGGACACATGGTCATTTTTATTACCTGTTCCTTTTGGGTAAAGAACACCGACGCGAGGCCTTCCAGCTTCACATTTTGCATTTCCAGTATTTCATTTCTATAAGGCTTTTCTACTAGAATATCAGGGAGGGAAATAAGACTACAAACAAACGACCTTTTTTTTTTTTTAGGCCTGTCTATATAGACCTAAGCGTCCAAACATCTTAGTGTCTCTGAATAAAAGTGGGAGAATTCCACTCTTCAGATATTCATGTATCGTTTATATATATACATTCATCTCTATTCTAGAGACCTCGAAATATATTTGACAAAAGAGGGAAAATAAGGCGTTAGGCAGACAATATAATCCGAAAACTTAAGCAAAAAATAATGTGTATTTTCAATCAGTGGCTTTGATAATTCTTGTCACGTTAATTCTACAGCATGAACATTTACCAGCCTGTATGGCTGATTTATGCTTGCCAAAACGTACACCACTATCGATGATTATTCAAATCATTCAACGTCCTCATTTAGGTATTTTGGCTACAATAAACCTGACCTGGAGGAACCATTTAGGTCAGGTAGCTGCTCGTATACCCTTCTGGAAGTGAACTGTTCTGTATAGTAGATGCCGCCTTTTCCTTTCCTTCCTTCTGGTCATTAAATGTTTATCTGGCATTATAACACGTTCCCTGAGTCGTGGCATCACATTTGCGGAGTATTTTCCTTTTGCTTTGTTTCCCCTTCGATAAGATTGAACTGCAAACATTTTGTCTAGTCAATGCTATGTCTATGTACAGTATAGTGTGCGCCCTGGTTCTTTCCGCTGATGCTATTCAGTCATTACTTCTCTGAGCTCTCTCTCTTTTAACAATTAAAAGCAAAGAATTCGTGAAATTCCAAAAGGAATCCTAAGCGAAAGCTTTCATTCGGTAGCCCCGTTGTGATGGCTCCCTTGGGTGCGATAAATTAGTACCTAGCGAGATGTGCCTAAATGGCTGTCGATGCTCCTGTTGTTATTACTACCTCAATAGGTTTTTCATTCTGCTTCAGTGGTTTTCAGTGTCATCTTTACCATTAATGGAATTATTACAATGAAAGTTCTTACTTACGCTCAGGAAATGTTTGTTTAGAGGTCCACATCAGGCCTCTCATCCAATTCACCACCTCACGATACTTACGTGTTGGCACGAGGCCAGTTGAATGTAAACCAACCAAGCAAAAGCAAATTTCTGTGCAATTGCAGTCCCAATCCAGCCTGCAGCTTTGTAGCAAAGTGAAGGTAACGCAAAGAACCTTTTTAACAAATGAACATGACTCAGCAACTCAACTGTGCAAATGAAACCCGCTCACATGTCACTCTTCCTCCCTGTGCACCAAAGGAAGCCTTTCCCCAGTGAAGGATTCTGCACCGCTTGCAGCTTCCGGTTCCCCCATTTCCATTCTTAGCAAAACCAAAGCCTTCAAGCACTTCACACACGATATCGTTGGGCTTTGTGGAATTTCAAATCCATTAACCTAAATTATTCCCGATTCGCCTCTTCCTCTGCTTCAAGAACGCGTTTGCATGACTCGTTTCACATTGCCAAGTGCTTGCCGAATTCCGTCCATGTGTCAGGTTTGATTGCTTTTGAACTTGAGTGTTCATAATTTATGGAACAGGAAGCTCTTGAAACTTTTATTTTTCTTTTTTTCGCCTGTGATGAGCGCAACGAAGTTCTCTGTTTCTGTCCCTCGGTCTCTGTCTGTTTCCCTCTTTCTCATTGAAGAAAATGTTAATTTGATTGTAATATATATATATATATATATATATATATATATATATATATATATATATATATATATATATATATATATATATATATATATATATATATATATATATATATATATATATACAGTATATATATATATATATATATATATATATATATATATATATATATATATATATATATATATATATATATATATATATAATGTGTGTATATACATGTATATGTGTATATATATGTGGGTGAGCGCGCGCGCGCACGTGTGTCTGCGTTTGCGTGTGTTTGCAGTCACGTAATCCTATTTTTATGTTCATTTGACTTCCACCGAAAGCAAAGTGTGCAACTGAGAGTAAATCTAGTGGAAAGATAAAAAAAATCACCTCCGTTCCTTTCAGGCAAGAAATTATATATTCATTTATAAGACGGTTACAGATGTTATTAGTCTACGTGAGGTGGAGAGATTACATAGTCCCATTAATATTCTGATTGACAAGTAGATGTAAAAGTCCTTTGATCATAATTCCACCCAGCGATTTACCAGAGACCATATTTTAGATTAATGTTTATATTTGCGTATGATTATTAATGTGAACAAAGAATTACTTTGACCCTCAGATATATTTGTATTAATAGATGAAATGAATTACATGGGATTTTATAAAATAAATTATATATTCATACACATCTAGAGCTTCGTTAGAATGATATACACATATATTACTGAAAGTTTTTGATCATTTTGACGGGAATGAATATACTTAAAAAGAATAAATTCGAAAGCACCTCCTATCATCTGCTTCTGATCGTTCCCGCTTTTCACGAGAGAGCCTTCAAGGGTCAATCACAGGTCGAAAACATCTGACGACGCCACAGGGACATTACCCTCCTTCACCTGCCCTGATCATGGCCTCAGGTGGACAGACAGCCTTCATGAACAATACTGTTTTCATGTTAGTAGAACTCAAAGCAATGGAACTAATAAACATTTATCATCCTCATTTTTTAGAGGACTTTTAAGGAAGCTTTTGGTTTCGGTCTTTTGATGTCACGAGTCGTCTTCCTCTGGATGCAATATCTGAAAGGAAAACTGAACACATTTGCATGTTATGAGGTCCCTCGGTTTGAATAAGATAACAGGATAATTTTTTTTTTTTTTTGGTAAATGCAGAGCATTTTTTTCCCACTTTCTAACTCATGTATATATATGTATATATGTATATATATATATGTATGTATGTATATATATATATATATATATATATATATATATATATATATATATATATATATATATATATATATATATATATATATATATATATATATATATATATATATATATATATATATATATATATATATATATATATATATATATATATATATATATATATATATATATATATATATATATATACATGTATATATAATATATATATATATATATATATATATATATATATATATATATATATATATATATATATATATATATATATATATATATATATATATATATATATATATATATATATAAATTGCATCGAGAGGAAGAGAAGGCTCGTGACATCAAAGGACCGAAAACAAAAGCTTCCTTAAAAGTCGTCTAAAAAAAGACCATGATAAATGTTTATTAGTTTCATCGCTTTGAGTTCTACTAATATGTAAAGAATATTGTCCATGAAGATTGTCTGCCCACCTGAGGCCATGATCATCGCGTGTGTGTAAAACTGGTACATTTTCAAGGTAACAATATAATAACCTAATGCAAGATCCCATGAATTACTAAGTTGCTTTTGCACAATAATACACGCATTAATATCGACGCAAATTCCACATCTTTGAGATTTGTAAAGAGAGATTTTGTTTACTTCCCTAATCGATTCACTTCCCTCATGGAAAATAATACGTGAGATGAAAAGGAGAATAAGACATTGGTTTTAGGATTGGAAAGATTTCTTTCAAAGTCTTTGGCTATCAGGGGCAGTGACATTCTCCTTGACGAATGAGGCAGGGGCATTGGGTCTTCGGGAGGCCCTGGATGACACTGTGTGCCCTCTTGGATGAAATGGCCCAAATTCTTCCACTTGTCTTCAGTACTGGAATAAATGAAAGTTTTCACCGTGAAGAATCTCGCTTTTCCTACCACAAGCAAAAGAGAAGCTCCTCAATTCACCTGCAGTTAAGACCTTAGCAAAAGACCATAATATTTCCTAGTTACTGCCTCTTCACTAATGTTGTCTGAGTCGCAGATAAATATAGTAGCGTCACCATATTTTAATTTCTTTTCAATGTGGCTTGCCTAATAGTGAGGTTATGCCTACCACGTCAGGGAAGCGTCCAAGGATGAATCTACATTGATGCTGCTGATAAATACCTTTTCCTTATATCTTTGTTATTATGATCTGCATTTTTATAAAGAGTCAACTCCAGAACAGTGTTCCTGTGAAAACGAAAAATATGGATCGATGATGAGAATAGAATAAATGCAGCCTTTTGAAAATAGTTAATCAATAAATAGTAGATACAAAGAAAATAAATAAACAAGGAGTTAGAGACGTGTTTTCGCGCCGTCGACCAAAATAGAACAAATCTCCTCCCTCAGTCTCAGGAATTCCCTTCTCTTCTCATTCGCTTCGAATTTTATAAATGGACACCTCTCTTTTCCTCTCTTTCGACCAAAAGTTCAAGTTAAAGTTCGGTTTGTTTTGGATCTCTCTCTCTCTCTCTCTCTCTCTCTCTCTCTCTCTCTCTCGGGAACACAATTCTAAAGCTATTGGCTTTATTCCTTCGATGATGATGGATATTTGTTCTCTATTTAAGTTCGCATATATATATATATATATATATATATATATATATATATATATATATATATATATATATATATATATATATATATATATATATATATATATATATATATATATATATATATATATATATATATATATATATATATATATATATATATATATATATAAATATATATAATATATATATATATATATATATATATATATATATATATATATATATATATATATATATATATATATATATATATATATATATATATATATATATATATATATATATATGTATATGTATATGTATATATATATATATATATATATATATATATATATATATATATATATATATATATATATATATATATATATTCTTTCATCTCAGAGTTGCATGAGGGAAAGAGGACTTACTTATTCATTATTTGTTTACCCGGAAGGGGACGAAAAGTTCCTTGAGACCCGAGAAAGCACTGCACACCTTTTCAATGAATGTTTTTCCCTGATAAATCATGTTTTCAAAGATCTGCACTTAGGAATTTTTTGAAATATACATTATTATTATTATTATTATTATTATTATTATTATTATTATTATTATTATTATTATTATTATTATTATTATTATTATTATTATTGCTTTGATATTAGTAACTACAGCGAAACATAATGCAATACATCAATGCTGCATCCTGTCCTTTAGTAACAGAAGACGTTTGTACTGAATCTGAATATCCTCCTTCAAAATGAATCACATGTGTTTGTGGCGATCTAACATTATATAAACAAGTAAAAAATGAGCCGAATTTTCTGCGGTGCAATCGAGTTTTCCGCACAGCGTATAATTTTGTATGAAACTCTCAGCCACGGCCCATGAACCTCTCTACCTCGGCCCATGAAACTTTCAGCCACAGCCGGTGGCAGAAGCACGATTATGGCTAACTTTAACCTTAAATAAAATTAAAAATATTGAGGCTAGAGGGCTGGAATTTGGTATGTTTGATGATTGGAGGGTGGGTGATCAACATACCACTTTGCAGCCCTCTGGCCTCAGTAGTTTTTAAGATCTGAGGGCGGAGAGAAAAAGTGCGGACGGAGAGACAAAAAGCCTTCTCAATAGTTTTCTTTTACAGAAAACTAAAATACACAGCTGCGTCCTCTTACAAACACTGCTTGTATTTATATAGAAGGATGACTTGGGTTGGACTGGAAAAGTCACCAATGGTTGTTTGTGACCCTTGAAATTCCTTTTTTACATATTCATACCGAAACGAGTCCTGTTTTACCAGTTTTACTCTTCAGCTGATTTATTCTTTTTTATTTTATTAATTCATTCCTGGAGTGAACATGTTGAAGTAGATACAGAAACTGAAATGAGTGAGAGGGCCTGAAGCAATTTTCTTTTGCTTTATTATTACATTTGCTTCTCTCTTCTCTGCCAGTTTGTTTATTTGTCAGTCTGTCTCTCGGGTAAACGAGCAATTGAGTCAGCCAGCGTTTTTATAGGATCAGTTCCATGGAGCTTTTGCGTTCTGAAGTATTGGAACCAGTTTCATTTTTTCTGCAGATGGATTCGGCTACGGTGTCTCTGGGAATACTCACGCACACAATTGGATTTGACGTCTGCCCTTTGTATGATTTTGCGAGAGAGAGAGAGAGAGAGAGAGAGAGAGAGAGAGAGAGAGAGAGAGAGAGAGAGAGAGAGAGAGAGAGAGAGAATCAGTGTTAAACAGACTGCAAGCAAGAAATAGGCATTAGCAGCAACAGGGCTATCATAATAACGTATAAGATATGTACTGTCCATGCAAAGAGAGAACTCCCATCACTCCTCATCCAGAACAGGAAGAGGACAGAATACTGGGAGATGGTCGGAGGAGGAGAGCTGGGGGCACCTGAACCTAGGTCCGACTCACCTTCAAATTCACTTGGGAGGAAGATTAGTTCTGGGCAGCACCAGTCAGCGTCAGGGTGCCACTTCTGTTAATAGTGACGGAATATTGGGTTGTAGCGTACGCTAGGTTTGAAACTCTCTCTCTCTCTCTCTCTCTCTCTCTCTCTCTCTCTCTCTCTCTCTCTCTCTTACATTCCAACTTGAAATAAGGCAGGGAACTCAGAAAACCAATTTTATTTCGTTCTTTCGTTCATGTCATTCATCATTCTTTCATTCATCTCAAACATCATTATAATTGATGTTTAAGATTGTACTCACATGACTTGGCAGAATATCACCGCCAAAACCAGCACTTCATAGATGCTTAAATGTCGGGAGAAAGCTCCCCTGATATCGAGGAAGCAGGCGAGGGCTCTAAAAACAGAAGCGAATGAAGCAGTGCTTGAAATGAGTCATGGGAATCACTTTCGTTCGATCACTTGTATCCGTGGAAGTGTTTCAGGTGGCCGTGGTGCTGGAATGATTCCACACAAAGTAATCTTCTGCCTTGAGCTGGTGGGAAAGAGTGAGTTGGGCAGCGCCTACTTTCTTTTTTTAGACACCCTCTCTTAGGATTTGAAGAATCTAACTATTAAAGCAAATAAGTACAAACATAGACTAAAATTGTCCTTACTATGCACCGTTATTCCCTGAGGAGATCTTTTCCTCCTAGATATCGAAACCCCGTGAAGTCCTTTTTAAAGTCTTGATTGCTCATTAAACAGTCTTTAGGCAACGAATACGTGATTAGCAAACATAATTAGCACACAAATGGTGTCTTTATCAGCTTACTTGGATTTCAAGAAAGATTGTAAGATGAAAGGGGCTGATTTTTTTTTTTTTTTTTTTTTTTAGCACTGTCCATCTTTAGTCTCCGTGATCACATGGAGAGGAATTGCATGAATATGGGAATGGAAAGGCAATTTTAAAACTGCTTTTCTGGTCGAATGAGGGTTGTTCTTCAAAAAATGAGAAAACAGTTAATGTGTTGCGTCCTCTTTCCATTGAGTCACAGCTAATCCTCTTTTAGAGAGGGACTGTTAAGCACAAAAAGCATGAACCATCACACTCGTGAAGGTCAGGAAAAGGCTCTTCATCATTATCCCATAAACAGAGTAGAAGGGTCTTTAACCATCCACAGGAGGAATTTTTGCTGTAATTTCTTTTCATAAGATGATTGAGAACGTCAGTGATCATTATTATTTCAATAGGAAAACCAAATTAAGTAGAAAAGACTTTTTTCTTTCCGTTATTTCAAGAAAAATTACTCGAGATTCACGTCTGTTCTGCTAGAGTGTAAAAAAACATGAAATTGAGATGAGAACAAAATCCAGATAGTGTTTTTTTTCAGTTGTAAGAATTGAACTTTCAACCTGCAAATAAAATGACACAAGATTGACGTATATCAATCGATCTCCTCGGATACCTTTGAATTCTCTTGTTTCAAGTTTCCAAGTAAATGATTATTCCATTCATTCACTGGATGCGACTTCCTCGGGTGTTAAAAGATGGAAATGACTATACTCGTACATTTACGTTATTTATCAACCAGCTAATAGAGTTAAAGTTATTTTATAATAATGAATTGACTTCATGTTTTTGACAAGTATGCTAAGTGGTTACAACTTGTGCCATTCACTCAGTGCAGGAAACAAGTTTCCCCTCTGTTAGCGCCAGGCAATGCTTCGGTTCAAGATCTTCCTTCAGTCACAAAATGTCATCTAGAAAGAAGTATTTTTGTCTCTGATCGTTTTTGAAACCTCCTGAGTTCACAGCCTCACCTCAGACTCTGATTCTGAGAGACATCTCGCGGATGCTCAGTTTGGATTCCGGTGAGCAAGATAAGATTACCTGTTAATTAATCTGCTCTTCCTCTGTGGTATCTCTATTGTCATTACTCCTGATCTCTTTGGTTTTAGACAGACTTTGGCATAAGCCCCTTTAGCTAAACCCTATTTTCCTTAAACCCTTTGAAAGCTTCTAATCTGACTGATTTATTTCTGTTGTAGCTGATGGCGCAACATCTCTTCCCCTTAATCAATAATTTAAATGGCAGCGGCAAATACCCATGCTGATATCAAAATAAATAATTAGGTAAAACATACATATGTAGAAACATGTATTGCAATTTCTGGTCAGTCTTTCTTTGCATGAAAGCTTCCCGCTCGTCAAACTCAGGAAATGTTCGTTAGCGAATCTAAATGCAAATTAGCAGACGACGCTAAATTTGTCTGTAATTGGTAACTCATAACTCAGCTAAACGGTAATTGCAACAGGAGTCATCCAATTTCAAGGTCCCTTCAGGAATTCATAGACAAATATTCACTCTATTACTAATGACACATTATGGTAACTTTAAAATCTGAACAAAAGTGACATGTGGGAACCTTTCCCTCTTGTAATGTGTCTCTCAGACTTTTCCAGGTTCTTCCAGTTTTCAACAATTTGCGTGAGAGGCTTTAGATGCATGGGGATAAAAAAAAAAAGACTTCACGAGTAAAGGGCTCTAGTGATTCTTCCTAAAATTAAAGTCTGCTGTTACTTGGAAGGTTCTAACAACCCTTCGGAGGAAACCGAATGCTTTAGGCCTCATTGTTTTTTGAGTTCAAGAAACTTGCCTGGAAAGGATAACCAGAGAGAAAGGAAAGTCCAACTTAACCTCTAAGAATCCTCAGAATAAGGAAACAAGCTATTGTTAGTTGCTTGTACAATAAACCAAAGTCAAACCGCAAACTGTCTCATCACAGAATGCGAAAAAATCAGGAGAGGTAAAAAAAAACGGGGCATCATTTACCGCCATCAATCTTCTTCGACAAATCTGATAGAAAAAGTCTCAAAATCTGACAAAACTTTTCCTCGAATCTTTGGCTGGATATACAAATTGTCTGACGCTTTTTGCAAGATCAGCTGTTTTAAATCTTTGCGATCTACGGAGTTTAAGATATAACAATTGCAGTGCAGTGTCTGGTGAGCATTCAAAGATTTCAGTTGCGTAAAATCAATGCCAGCTGTACCAGACCTCTACGTTTTTAATTTTCGGTAGCCGTTTTTTTATATCGACCAGAAAGGGAGAATTACCAATTTTTTCTGATAAAAGCATCTCTCTCTCTCTCTCTCTCTCTCTCTCTCTCTCTCTCTCTCTCTCTCTGTTACCACTTCTCCAGCTGCTTCAGCTATATGAATCGAATATACATAATGCTTACAATCAGATATATGATCCGATAACTATACATTCAGAACACTGAGTTATAAAATAGGAAAAGGTTGGAGAGTGTCTCAAGATGGGTGCAAGTACTCGTGGAAATGCCAGAAAAGACGAGAGACACAATAACTGCAATGACGGACTGAGCAATTGTCTTTTACTCAAATCACATTGCAACCGGAGTAGTGGTAACGACGAAGAGAG
Organism: Macrobrachium rosenbergii; assembly: GCA_039081455.1. Lineage (NCBI taxonomy): Eukaryota > Metazoa > Arthropoda > Malacostraca > Decapoda > Palaemonidae > Macrobrachium > Macrobrachium rosenbergii. The sequence goes on from JANJGK010000042.1 coordinate 26,258,280, forward strand.
AGAGAGAGAGAGAGAGAGAGAGAGAGAGAGAGAGAGAGAGAGAGAGAGAGAGAGAGAGAGAGAGTGTGTATTTAGATAAAAGTGGTAATACCCTTTTTGAGGTGACGTCAAAATTTATATATACTGTGTATATGTGTATATATATATATATATATATATATATATATATATATATATATATATATATATATATATATATATATATATATATATATATATATATACATATATATGTACTTTTAGGGCATAGTTTTTCTCTTATACAGTTTTCTTTAAAAGCAATTGCTTTAGTGGCATCAATAAGTTTCTTCCAGGTATCTTCATGCCGACGGAGTTTTTTCCGATTCTCGTTCGTCAATTTCTGATGAAAAATACGAAGACTTCCTTCCTCCATTTATTGACTTTTGTCGCGACAGCTGTTTCGCCTTTATGGCATTATCAAGCGACGACTGACCTACAATGTAGCCTTTCGACCTTTTATATCATCGTCGTGTAGGGAGAATGACCTTCAGGTCTGGGTA
>JANJGK010000042.1:26263800-26301880 GCA_039081455.1 Macrobrachium rosenbergii
TTATATGTATGTATGTATATATATATATATATATATATATATATATATATATATATATATATATATATATATATATATATATATATATATATATATATATACATATATATATATATATATAGAGAGAGAGAGAGAGAGGGGGGGGGGGGAGAGAGAGAGATGGTATCGCAGTGGTATGATCAGTTGCAATTTTTCTTTATTAATTAGCGATTTCTGTCTTTCTATATTTCCCATTACCTTCTATTACTTCTTTCTAATGCTCATCATATTCTTTGGAAGCTTGAATTTCAAGTCAGTGGCCCCTGTGGGGTTGTTCCCTATGAATACGGTTCATCATTTGAATAATAATAATAATAATAATAATAATAATAATAATAATAATAGGTTCTATTGAATATTATTGCTGCTTCAGCTGCATTTATTTTGTAGAAGACTTTTTCTATTTTCCTTATTGCGGACTTCTCTTCAGTGGAGGTGCGTGCTAACAGCTCGCCTATATTTGTCATTTCATGGGGGAAAAGTCAAAATCTGGATTCTGCTTCTTTATATATTCTATACAGTTAGTTATATACAATTGTTGCCGCGACGCGTTTCGACAGACTCTTCTGTCATTCTCCAGCGGGAGCTAGTAGAGGACTGGCAGATTGCATAGGTCCTTCTGAATTTATACACGGGCTTCAGCGGGGGGTCATGGATGGCGAATTCTGATTGGTTGCAGTCAGCGAACTTCAAGCCAAATTTCTGCGGCGAAGCTCGATCCTGACAGATCTTCGCAACCTGGGAATGTCATTCATTCCAGCGTTCCCATTGGCCTGCCGTTGTGTGATGTCATGCCGGCTGACATCATCGGTAGTTTGGCTGCTATTGGGCTGCGGATGAATGATGTCATTATCTACTCTTTCTGTCGTAGTCGGGGGATTGTCTCGAAGGGCGCCTCGCTCATCAGGGGCATCTCCATTTTCAGGGTTGTCGTTTTCAGGTATTCGTTGGATTTGGTGGGTGTTCTGCATTATTCTTCTTAAATTCGTGGGTAGGAGCGATGCCTCCTGCGTCGTATTCATTGTTGGTTTTCTCTCGGCAATGAGGAGCGCCTCTAGCAGGCGCAGACGTCGAGGGTCGGCGGCTCTCCCGATTATACTTATATTTTGTATAATACTGTCGCGGGAGATGGAAATATTGTGAGTAGCACGGGCGTGGTTCATGATGGCACCCTCCTGGGCGTGGCAGGAGATCCTTTTTGACAGACGCATCGTGGTCATTCCAATATAAGCGCCGGGGCATCCTCGGACAGGACATACAAATTGGTAGACCACGTTCTTCTGCTTGAGGGGTTCTCTTGCTGGCGGAGAGGGGTTATTCTTCATCACCAGATCACGGGTGCGGCGGTTCTTATAATAAATTACAAGATTTATTCTCTTACTGTCTTCGGTCGGGGTGACGTTTTCCATGACGATTTTCTTCGTGGAGTTCTCGTCCTCACGGTACTGGGGATGCATCCGGAACTTATAAAAGATCTTTATGTCATCTTGGGGGGCAGGTTGTGTGTTCTCACCGTTGTACCATTTTTCCAGGCCAGTTCGAATTTCTTTGTTTACGAGTTTGTTGGTGAAACCATTGTTCACCAACATTTGTGCAGCACGTTCGAATTCCTTGTTGGTGTCCTGCCAGGTAGAGCAGTGGGAGAGGGCCCTTTTAATGAAGGTCCTGACTGTCGTGTTCTTAAACCTAGCAGGGCACTCGCTATCCCCATTCAAGCAAAGTCCCAAATTGGTGGATTTTGTGTAGACTGATGTCTTCAAGTTCCGTTCCGTTTTTGTGACCATAACGTCGAGGAAGGGGAGCCGGTCGTCTGTGCTGAACTCGACAGTGTAGTTCAACACACTACATTGTTGGAAGGTCAGACGAAGGGCTTCAACCTCCTCCTCGTTGTCTGCTTGAACGAAGACGTCGTCGATATATTGGGCATATTTCTTCGGCCGCTGGATTCTCTCGAAGACACGTTCTTCTACGGTGCCATGTAAAAATTTGCAAAGAGGACGCCCAATGGAGAGTCCATCGCAACGCCATCCTTCTGTCTATACATGTGCCCTCTGTGCGTAGTGAAAGGCGCCATCTTCGTACAGATCTCCAGCAGAGCCTTCAGGGAACCTTCTGGGATGTTCAGGGGGGTCATTGTCGGCTCTCTATAGACTTTGTTTAGGATAATGTGGATGGTTTCATCCACAGGTACATTGGTGAATAGACTCTCTACGTCCAGAGAAGCGATGGTCCCTGCGCCCGGGGAGTCTCGGATCACTTCGAGGAATTCCACAGAGGACTTCAGGCTATAACTGCTCGGGACGTAGGGGGTCAAGATATGATTTAGTCGTTTGGCGAGGGCGTAGGTCGGGGCAGGTGTTTGGCTGATGATCGGGCGGAGGGGATTGCCAGCCTTGTGTGTCTTGACATTCCCATACAGGTAACCAAGTTCGAAGTCACCTGCGATGGGGGGAAGATGGACAGCATTGCTGGCAGCATTCACAGTGCTGATGATCTTATTAGCTTCCCTCTTGATGTCTTCGATGGGGTTCCTCGTCAGCCTCTCGAATTTCGTCGTGTCCGACAGGATGGCATCCAATTTGTCGAAATACTCCTCCGTACGTATAAGGACAAAAGATGCTGTCTTGTCAGCGCGACGCACTGTGATGCCTTCCTTTTCCTTCAGCTCCTTCGCAGCTTTCCTCATCTCACGGGTGCAGACTCCACTGTCGTAGGACCCTCTCTCCGTGAGGGCTTCTGCTAACAGGAGGGGCTGGAGGGCGTCGGAAGTTCTAACGGTGCCTCGAGATTCTAACTGTTGTATGGATTCAAGCATCAGTTCTATTTCCAACCTCTTCTCGTGGTTCTTTGGCCTCGAAATAAAGTGGCAGTTCAGCCCCAAATTCAGCAAAGCGTCTTGATCCGGGGAGGGCTGGAAATCTGTCAAATTGATGTAGCCTTTGTGCTGCTGCGGCACTCGTAATTTACCGCCGTTGAGGGCGGTGAGTTTGCGCATGACGCCCCTCATGCGTTCGGTTATATCATCCTCTCGAAGGCGGTTTAGACAGGCCAAAACTTCTTCTTCAGAATTCATCATCGGGTGGGGGATACATTCGTTATCAATGTGGTCATCTTCATGGTCAATCTCAATCGGGTTGTCATCATTCATGGGAACTAAGTATTGCGAGAGAACAGGTTGTTCTGCTTCGGGTGCTCCATCTCCTCCGTCGGTGGGTCTGCTCGTCCGCTGCCGGGCGTTCATCCATTGCTGGTGTAGGCGTGATGCTTCGTCGTGCAGGTCACGCAACTCCGACGTCTTAGTTCCCAATTGCCGCTGCAGGAGGGACCACCTGAAGCTCCTGGTATCTTCGCTTGTTCTTGCTGAGGGGTCGTGCAGTCTTAAATTAGTATAATTTGGCAGCAGACCCTCTTTTAAACAGGTTCTATTGAATATTATTGCTGCTTCAGCTGCATTTATTTTGTAGAAGACTTTTTCTATTTTCCTTATTGCAGACTTCTCTTCAGTGGAGGTGCGTGCTAACAGCTCGCCTATATTTGTCATTTCATGGGGGAAAAGTCAAAATCTGGATTCTGCTTCTTTATATATTCTATACAGTTAGTTATATACAATTGTTGCCGCGACGTGTTTCGACAGACTCTTCTGTCATTCTCCAGCGGGAGCTAGTAGAGGACTGGCAGATTGCATAGGTCCTTCTGAATTTATACACGGGCTTCAGCTGGGGGTCATGGATGGCGAATTCTGATTGGTTGCAGTCAGCGAACTTCAAGCCAAATTTCTGCGGCGAAGCTCGATCCTGACAGATCTTCACAACCTGGGAATGTCATTCATTACAGCGTTCCCATTGGCCTGCCGTTGTGTGATGTCATGCCGGCTGACATCATCGGTAGTTTGGCTGCTATTGGGCTGCGGATGAATGATGTCATTATCTACTCTTTCTGTCGTAGTTGGGGGATTGTCTCGAAGGGCGCCTCGCTCATCAGGGGCATCTCCATTTTCAGGGTTGTCGTTTTCAGGTATTCGTTGGATTTGGTGGGTGTTCTGCATTATTCTTCTTAAATTCGTGGGTAGGAGCGATGCCTCCTGCGTCGTATTCATTGTTGGTTTTCTCTCGGCAATGAGGAGCGCCTCTAGCAGGCGCAGACGTCGAGGGTCGGCGGCTCTCCCGATTATACTTATATTTTGTATAATACTGTCGCGGGAGATGGAAATATTGTGAGTAACACGGGCGTGGTTCATGATGGCACCCTCCTGGGCGTGGCAGGAGATCCTTTTTGACAGACGCATCGTAGGTCATTCCAATATAAGCGCCGGGGCATCCTCGGACAGGACATACAAATTGGTAGACCACGTTCTTCTGCTTGAGGGGTTCTCTTGCTGGCGGAGAGGGGTTATTCTTCATCACCAGATCACGGGTGCGGCGGTTCTTATAATAAATTACAAGATTTATTCTCTTACTGTCTTCGGTCGGGGTGACGTTTTCCATGACGTTTTTCTTCATGGAGTTCTTGTCCTCACGGTACTGGGGATGCATCCGGGCCTTATAAAAGATCTTTATGTCATCTTGGGGGGCAGGTTGTGTGTTCTCACCATTGTACCATTTTTCCAGGCCAGTTCGAATTTCTTTGTTTACGAGTTTGTTGGTGAAACCATTGTTCACCAACATTTGTGCAGCACGTTCGAATTCCTTGTTGGTGTCCTGCCAGGTAGAGCAGTGGGAGAGGGCCCTTTTAATGAAGGTCCTGACTGTCGTGTTCTTAAACCTAGCAGGGCACTCGCTATCCCCATTCAAGCAAAGTCCCAAATTGGTGGATTTTGTGTAGACTGATGTCTTCAAGTTCCGTTCCGTTTTTGTGACCATAACGTCGAGGAAGGGGAGCCGGTCGTCTGTGCTGAACTCGACAGTGTAGTTCAACACACTACATTGTTGGAAGGTCAGACGAAGGGCTTCAACCTCCTCCTCGTTGTCTGCTTGAACGAAGACGTCGTCGATATATCGGGCATATTTCTTCGGCCGCTGGAGAATGACAGAAGAGTCTGTCGAAACGCGTCGCGGCAACAATTGTATATAACTAACTGTATAGAATATATAAAGAAGCAGAATCCAGATTTTGACTTTTCCCCCATGAAATGACAAATATAGGCGAGCTGTTAGCACGCACCTCCACTGAAGAGAAGTCCGCAATAAGGAAGATAGAAAAAGTCTTCTACTAAATAAATGCAGCTGAAGCAGCAATAATATTCAATAGAACCTGTTTAAAAGAGGGTCTGCTGCCAAATTATACTAATTTAAGACTGCACGACCCCTCAGCAAGAACAAGCGAAGATACCAGGAGCTTCAGGTGGTCCCTCCTGCAGCGGCAATTGGGAACTAAGACGTCGGAGTTGCGCGACCTGCACGACGAAGCATCACGCCTACACCAGCAATGGATGAACGCCCGGCAGCGGACGAGCAGACCCACCGACGGATGAGATGGAGCACCCGAAGCAGAACAACCTGTTCTCTCGCAATACTTAGTTCCCATGAATGATGACAACCCGATTGAGATTGACCATGAAGATGACCACATTGATAACGAACGTATCCCCCACCCGATGATGAATTCTGAAGAAGAAGTTTTGGCCTGTCTAAACCGCCTTCGAGAGGATGATATGACCCAACGCATGAGGGGCGTCATGCGCAAACTCACCGCCCTCAACGGCGGTAAATTACGAGTGCCGCAGCAGCACAAAGGCTACATCAATTTGACAGATTTCCAGCCCTCCCCGGATCAAGACGCTTTGCTGAATTTGGGGCTGAACTGCCACTTTATTTCGAGGCCAAAGAACCACGAGAAGAGGTTGGAAATAGAACTGATGCTTGAATCCATACAACAGTTAGAATCTCGAGGCACCGTTAGAACTTCCGACGCCCTCCAGCCCCTCCTGTTAGCAGAAGCCCTCACGGAGAGAGGGTCCTACGACAGTGGAGTCTGCACCCGTGAGATGAGGAAAGCTGCGAAGGAGCTGAAGGAAAAGGAAGGCATCACAGTGCGTCGCGCTGACAAGACAGCAGCTTTTGTCCTTATACGTACGGAGGAGTATTTCGACAAATTGGATGCCATCCTGTCGGACACGACGAAATTCGAGAGGCTGACGAGGAACCCCATCGAAGACATCAAGAGGGAAGCTAATAAGATCATCAGCACTGTGAATGCTGCCAGCAATGCTGTCCATCTTCACCCCATCGCAGGTGACTTCGAACTTGGTTACCTGTATGGGAATGTCAAGACACACAAGGCTGGCAATCCCCTCCGCCCGATCATCAGCCAAACACCTGCCCCGACCTACGCCCTCGCCAAACGACTAAATCATATCTTGACCCCCTACGTCCCGAGCAGTTATAGCCTGAAGTCCTCTGTGGAATTCCTCGAAGTGATCCGAGACTCCCCGGGCGCAGGGACCATCGCTTCTCTGGACGTAGAGAGTCTATTCACCAACGTACCTGTGGATGAAACCATCCACATTATCCTAAACAAAGTCTATAGAGAGCCAACAATGACCCCCCTGAACATCCCAGAAGGTTCCCTGAAGGCTCTGCTGGAGATCTGTAGGAAGATGGCGCCTTTCACTACGCACAGAGGGCACATGTATAGACAGAAGGATGGCGTTGCGATGGGCTCTCCATTGGGCGTCCTCTTTGCAAATTTTTACATGGGCACCGTAGAAGAACGTGTCTTCGAGAGAATCCAGCGGCCGAAGAAATATGCCCAATATATCGACGACGTCTTCGTTCAAGCAGACAACGAGGAGGAGGTTGAAGCCCTTCGTCTGACCTTCCAACAATGTAGTGTGTTGAACTACACTGTCGAGTTCAGCACAGACGACCGGCTCCCCTTCCTCGACGTTATGGTCACAAAAACGGAACGGAACTTGAAGACATCAGTCTACACAAAATCCACCAATTTGGGACTTTGCTTGAATGGGGATAGCGAGTGCCCTGCTAGGTTTAAGAACACGACAGTCAGGACCTTCATTAAAAGGGCCCTCTCCCACTGCTCTACCTGGCAGGACACCAACAAGGAATTCGAACGTGCTGCACAAATGTTGGTGAACAATGGTTTCACCAACAAACTCGTAAACAAAGAAATTCGAACTGGCCTGGAAAAATGGTACAATGGTGAGAACACACAACCTGCCCCCCAAGATGACATAAAGATCTTTTATAAGGCCCGGATGCATCCCCAGTACCGTGAGGACGAGAACTCCATGAAGAAAATCGTCATGGAAAACGTCACCCCGACCGAAGACAGTAAGAGAATAAATCTTGTAATTTATTATAAGAACCGCCGCACCCGTGATCTGGTGATGAAGAATAACCCCTCTCCGCCAGCAAGAGAACCCCTCAAGCAGAAGAACGTGGTCTACCAATTTGTATGTCCTGTCCGAGGATGCCCCGGCGCTTATATTGGAATGACCACGATGCGTCTGTCAAAAAGGATCTCCTGCCACGCCCAGGAGGGTGCCATCATGAACCACGCCCGTGCTACTCACAATATTTCCATCTCCCGCGACAGTATTATACAAAATATAAGTATAATCGGGAGAGCCGCCGACCCTCGACGTCTGCGCCTGCTAGAGGCGCTCCTCATTGCCGAGAGAAAACCAACAATGAATACGACGCAGGAGGCATCGCTCCTACCCACGAATTTAAGAAGAATAATGCAGAACACCCACCAAATCCAACGAATACCTGAAAACGACAACCCTGAAAATGGAGATGCCCCTGATGAGCGAGGCGCCCTTCGAGACAATCCCCCGACTACGACAGAAAGAGTAGATAATGACATCATTCATCCGCAGCCCAATAGCAGCCAAACTACCGATGATGTCAGCCGGCATGACATCACGCAACGGCAGGCCAATGGGAACGCTGGAATGAATGACATTCCCAGGTTGCGAAGATCTGTCAGGATCGAGCTTCGCCGCAGAAATTTGGCTTGAAGTTCGCTGACTGCAACCAATCAGAATTCGCCATCCATGACCCCCCGCTGAAGCCCGTGTATAAATTCAGAAGGACCTATGCAATCTGCCAGTCCTCTACTAGCTCCCGCTGGAGAATGACAGAAGAGTCTGTCGAAACGCGTCGCGGCAACAATTGTATATAACTAACTGTATAGAATATATAAAGAAGCAGAATCCAGATTTTGACTTTTCCCCCATGAAATGACAAATATAGGCGAGCTGTTAGCACGCACCTCCACTGAAGAGAAGTCCGCAATAAGGAAAATAGAAAAAGTCTTCTACAAAATAAATGCAGCTGAAGCAGCAATAATATTCAATAGAACCTGTTTAAAAGAGGGTCTGCTGCCAAATTAATAATAATAATAATAATAATTCAGAAAACTCATGAACGGTAAAATATGCTTCTGTATGTTATTAAATTAAAAAAAGCAACAACTGTTAAACATTGGCATCTCCAGATTTTATGATGTGACTGGAAATGCAGCCCTTTTCTGTGTAAAACAGAATAAGAACTACGGGACAAACACAACAAGACTTCCTAGCAATACAGTAAGAGACGCCTCCACGCATTCATAGATGCAGGAAGGTGTTTCCATAACCCAACCAAACACCAACTGACACAGTGATCTCTCGTGCGTGGGATTCCTCTTGTATACAAATGAGATGAAATTGTCCGCAGGGGCTGACTCTTAATGCAACCCCTAAGAGCAAAGCATTCCCGGTTTTCATTTCCCTGAAGCTACGCTTTCACGTGATCACGATATCTTTAGCCTTTGCTGAATTGCAAGCAGATCCAACAACATTCGCACTGACACTATCATTGCATGCTTGCCTCAGTGTTTGGAAAACCACGCATGTGCTCAAAGTGAGCTTGCATGTGTACTTAATCATTAAGAATACAAGTGGAACCTCGTTAAAGCTAATTTTCCACGCCGCTTCGGATCTGGAAAAAGGTCTATGAATATCTGTATTAACACACTTAACCTATCCGATCTATTTGTCTATATTTCTACCTGAAAGATAAATAGGGTTCAGTAGATGTAGAGTAGGATGAGAGAGGATATTTTATCTTGATGAAAGCTTTCAGACTGGAATACTGGATCGATGATGGTATATAAAGAGAGAGAGTGAGAGAGAGAGAGAGAGATGAAAGGGGTTAGAGGATGGGGAACGGTTTATATATAGAGAAGGCAATCATTCTTTCATGCCAAGTAGAGGAACGGAAGATGGCCAGAAAAGTAAAACGAAACGTTCCGGAACTTGGGTCCAACTCTCCTTCAGATTCACCAGAGTCCACTTAGATCTGAGCAACACCATTCCGGGTCTCGCTTCCACTGATAATCGATGAAATGCTGGGTTCGAGAGTAGGTTTGAAAGTCTAACGATCTCTCTCTCTCTCTCTCTCTCTCTCTCTCTCTCCTTGCCACATAAATTTGAGAGAGAGAGAGAAATGTAAATAACATAGCTGTGTCAACGAAATACATTGGAATATAAGCAGATCCATTCGGATTCCAGGTATCCACATTCCAGGAAATGCTTTGTTCTTCTATTGAAAGGCGATAGTCGTGAACTGGAACCTCCCGTCATCCCTTGTTTGAACACTTCGAGGGGCGTTTTCCTCAGCAAAGGAATTTTCATTTTGGAGATATCCACCTCAAATTCACTGATCGGCAATTCAATAGGTTTAGGTGCTATTTCTTTCAGGCCATGGCGTAAGAGTAAATATAATCTGAAATACTTAACCCTTTGGTTAATTAGTTAAGATTATATTCATTCTGTCACACCAGCAGGCTGTTGTGACAACCTGTTGTTGCCATAACGGCAAGGGGCTTTACCACAGCCGTTCAAGGCCAGTTGAGACTGAGCAACATACACAACTGACAGATCATTTAAGTACGTAACCTGAAACAAACTACGGGGAGAGAAAGCTAAAAATGTCTTCCTTCTGCCGGACCTTCTCTTAAACAATAGTCTTTGCAAGCAGTTCCTTTCGATTCCCCAGAGTTCGTGAGAGGAGATACCCCCACATAGAATTAATCTAAGATAGATCACCAGCAGAAGCAGGGAATCTGGTCAACTCGGCAATGACAACGATATTTCGGATTTGAAATGATAGAATAATTTTTATATATAGAAAAAGTAAAGCTTTTGAATAGAAGAGCGACGAACCTATGGAAAAAAAAAGAGAAATGAGGCATTTTTTGGAAATGAAAAAGAATTAGAATACAAATTTTAGAAGAGTTGGAATCTCTTCAATAAATCTGAGAAGAGTTGGAATCTTTTCAATAAATTTTAAAGAGTAGGAATCACTTAAATAAATTTTAAAGAGTTGGAATCTCTTCAGTAAATTTTGGAAGAGTTGGAATCTCCTCAATAAATTTGAGAAGAGTGGAAATCACTTCAATAAATTTAAGAAGAGTTGGAATCTCTTCAATAAATTTGAGAAGAGTTGGAACCTCTTCAATAAACTTTAGAAGAGTTGGAATCTCTTCAATAAATTTAGGACGTGTTGGAATCTCTTCAATAAACTTTAAAGAGTTGGAATCTTTTCAATAAATTTGAGAAGAGTTGGAGTCTCTTCAAAAAAATGTTATAAGAGTTGGAATCTCTTCAATAAAACTTAGAAGAGCTGGCATTTCTTCAATAAAGCTGTGAACAGTTGGAATCTCTTCAATAAAATATAGATGAGTTGGAATCTCTTCAATAAATTTTAGAAGAGCTGGAATCTCCTCAATAAATTTTAGAAGAGTTGGAATCTCCTCAATAAATTTTAGAAGAGTTGGAATCTCTTCAATAAATTTTAGAAAACTGGAATCTCTTCAGTAAATCTGAGAAGAGTTGGAATCTCCTCAATCAATTTGAGAAGGGTTGGAATCTCTTCAATAAATTTGAGAAGAGTTGGAATCTCTTCAATAAATTTGAGAAGAGATGGAATTGCTTCAATAATTTGAGAAGAGTTGGAATCTCTTGAAAAAATTGAATAGAGTTGGAATCTCCTCAATAAATTTGAGAAGAGTTGGAATCTCTTCAATAAATTTGAGAAGAGTTGGAATCGCTTCAATAATTTGAGAAGAGTTGGAATCTCTTCAAAAAAACTGAGAAGAGTTAGAATCTCTTCAACAAATCTGAGAAGAGTTGGAATCTCTTCAATAAATTTTAGAAGAACTGGAATCTCTTCAATAAATCTGAGAAGAGTTGGAATCTCCTCAACAAATTTGAGAACGGTTGGAATCTCTTCAATAAAGTTGAGAAGAGTTGGAATCGCTTCAATAATTTGAGAAGAGTTGGAATCTCTTAAAAAAACTGAGAAGAGTTGGAATCTCCTCAATAAATTTGAGAGGCTGCGTGAAGTTGGGAACCCAAGAAACAACCAGGGTGGTCAATCGTTTCGTTGTATTCATTTCCACTGCGCCATTTTCTGATTTCCTCTGTATTTCCTGGATTATTGGAAAGCCCTTTCTTCAGGGCAGTTTACCATCACTTCAGAAGAGGAATTTATTCCACATGAAGTACATTTTTCTTCCAGTGATCTCGATTGAGTCGGGCAGAGCTGCCCGTCTCGGTCTCTCCACCTAAAAGTGCGTCGAAAAAGGATTTCCCATTCATTGCCAAATTAATTTTTGCCCCAACTCTTTCGCCAGTCAACGATATATGAATAGACAGGCTCGAGAGATCAAAGGTTGGGTGAAATTGTGACCAATGCCACCTATGCATTTGGGTTCTGAATTCGCTTTGGAAATCGTACAATTCTGTGACTGGAAAAGTCCATTTCGGATTTGTTATGTGAGAAGAAAAATGGAAGGCCAAGCAAAGGCCTTATAGATATCTAAAAGGTTTTCGTGCCTTTGTTGACTTTTCGGATCATTTATGTATTTTTTTTATTTGATTTATTTGCTTTTTTCTGTCGTCCTTTAGATGTAAATAAACGTGCATTATGATCCCGAATCTATGAAAACAATACAGTGTGTCTGCACGGGCCGACAAGGTATTAGATTTATTATGTGTAAAAAGTATACAGGTGAATGAAGACAGTTGAAAGGTCTTATAACTGATTAAAACTCTATAACGCCTGAATCGCTCTTCTCGGCCTCTTCTCTGCTTTTCAAGTCTCTCTCTCAAGGCCGGAAAGCACAAAGGCATAAACACAAGCAATTAGTCTGAAGTGTTCTTAGAAAGTAGAGGATGTCCCATATATCCGTGTTCCACGAACCAAGAAAACACAAACTCTCGGAGGAAGTGACTGTAGAAGAAACAAATAAGAAATGCGCCGAAGTTTCTTCGGTGCAATCGAGTTTTATGAACAGCCGCTACAGTGTATAATCAAGGCCACCGCAAATATATTTCGGTGGTCTCGGTATAATGCTGCATGAGCAGCGGCCCATGAAAACTTTAACCACGTCCCGGTGCTGGCCTATCCTATATAGTTGCCAGAAGCATGATTATGGCTAACTTTAACCTTAAATAGAATAAAAACTAGTGAGGCTAGAGGCTGCAATTTGGTATGTTTGATGATTGGAGGGTGGATGATCAACATATCAATTTGCAGCCCTCTAGCCTCAGTAGTTTTTAAAATCTGAGGGCGGACAGAAAGAGTGCTACCAGAAAAAAGTGCGGACAAAATAAAGTGCCGACGGACAGACAAAGCCATCACAATAGTTTTCTTTTACAGACAACTAAAAGAGAGACCAAATGGCTTTATGGAAAGTGAAGAAAGAACAAGAGAGAGAGAGAGAGAGAGAGAGAGAGAGAGAGAGAGAGAGAGAGAGAGAGAGAGAGAGAGAGAGATAGGGAGGAGGGGGGCTGGGTGGGTAAGGGGGTTAAGGTTTAATAAGTGCCCTGGTCTGTCTCCTGTTTCATGTATTGAGAAGCAGGCTGCACCGTGCAAAAGACTGAAGGAGAATGACTGCTTTGATGAGAATCAGTCTATTTTTCGAAAATCTTGTCATGACGCATTGCCGGAATGATCGATCATGAGGGATAGATTCTGAAAGGGAATAGATTTTATTCCATGGGAACGTTCCTGGAACTTATTTAAAGGCAATCCGTTTAAAGCACATTTCATTTTGACCTTGGCATACTTTTCGAAACTGGTGATTTTTTCATATTTCCTGTCCGAAGTCTCAAATACAACTTCTATGAAAGTTCTCTATGAAATGTGAAAAAATATATACATTGTTACTTTTTGCCCGTTGATACAATGAATTTTAGAACGACCCAGAAGTGTAATAAAAATCCACACTTATATATAAACTATGTTACTAATCAAAATACAAAAGCAAAGACTTTCGAACTCCTGAACGGTGTTCCTCATCAGTGCTTTCGTTATTTTAACGTAAACACTGATGAGGAACATCATTCAGGTGTTCGAAAGTCTTTGCTTTTGTATTTTAATCACTAATACAGTTTACTATATAATTGTGGATTATTACACAGAATGTTTTTCACGAGATTGTGAATTTCTTAGCAAAGACTCGGATATCATGGAAGTGCTTCTTAAACTCAACTGAATAAAGAAAAAAAAAACGCCAACAATGCGCATCCCTACGGAGCATTTGCAGTGGTGATCGCTGCAATCAACGCTACGATCCACATACGAGGGGGATGATGATGCCACGGACATTCACTGTACGATGCCTTTTCAGGTGTCCTCCGCTAATCAGCGTCGCTGGGAAGGATGACGGTACCATTCAGACGCCCTTAACGGCTACTGACTGCACAGAGAGATAGATAGATCTCTTTACCTATCAACTTTCTCACGAACTGAGCCCTGACGCCTAATTCATAAGTTTAATGTCAAGGTTTGGGTGTGCGATGAGGCTTCTATTGATGAGCTCCAGGTGCCGGGAATTCGAAAAATTCTCTCTCCATTTTCTTTCTTTGAATAAAAACATTCATACATGTTTCCATGAATTCTTATTCTCTATGTCAGCGGAGATGTCATCTCCCTGTCTAATGGCTGTCTGCCCTGAGAGTGACTGACAGCTGATCCACTTAAATACTGAGTTCATTTAATTAAAACTGATACTCAGCATCGTTCTTCTGCATTGTAGTGTTTTGTATTACAGTACTTGAAAAGGGCTTTGCTGTAGCAATAGATTCGACTGGCAATATATGCCTATGTTTTCACTATTTTCACCCCAATCAAAACGATGCCTCGGCCTTCAGTTTCGAAATGGTTTCTTGTTCTTAAAAGTTACGATGCAGAAGGGATAGGGCACATGATCTTATTCATCAATCTGACAGTGGAATACTTCATGAAATATCGAAGATAAAACAGTAAATGCCAAGAAGTACTGACATTCTGGGCTTTTCTTTGCCACGTCATCTTCTGACAATGAGGCCCAGTGTGGACGACCTGCTCCTCTGAACGAGAGAGAGCCCGTGAGAACACAGAGTCAGTTGCTCTCACAAATACCGACAAATAATACAGCTTAATACAGCTTGCGAAAAAGAATCGCTGCTCTTTTGACTTGGTTTGCCCTGTATTTGTTCTCTTCTGCGAAAGAGAAGCAAACAAACAAACTGTCGTGCGTTGTGTTCTATCTAAGGTTGGCGAGATACACGCCCAGTCTGTTTGGAGTTTCAGTGTTTCTTTGCAAGAGATTTTTGTAAGTTTAAAAGAGCGCTTTTTATAATTGAGTTTAATGTTCTGAAATGGCGGTAATAAGCAAATTTCCCCAGCTGAAGATTAGAGGCTGATTCGTCATTATGTTTCATGAATTCTGTATTATAGTTATTCCAAATAAAGAACTACTCTAATTATCTAACACACTGAGTTTTGAGTCTGACCCTGCTAAAAGAGTTTACACAGCATTTATTACTGTAAAATGTTTCCACAATCCTTAGTCAGGCACAAATGGCTAAGGCAGAATAAATTTCAAATGATCAAAACATTGGCAAGAGATGGTATAATAATAATAATAATAATAATAATAATAATAATAATAATAATAATAATAATAATAATAATAATAATAATAATAATAATAATTGATTTTAATTAAGACTAAAACTTTGTGTGTGCGTGTGTGTGTGTGTGTGTGTGTGTGTGTGTGAGAGAGAGAGAGAGAGAGAGAGAGTTGTGATTAACTTTACCCTTCTATTGGAGGACATGCATAGCTTAATTGTATTTACCTTTAGTTTTTATTTCTTTTTATTTGTCTCTGTCCGACCACCCTCACCTCCCTTGTTTGTCTTTTTAGAACACAATCTTTATGAAAAATTTTCCCAGAGTTCTTGTTTAGGTGAACCTTTCTGTCTGTCTGTCTGTCTTCTCAACTTCCTTCCTTCCGAGAAAAGCCACACAAAGGGGAAACAAAAGAACCGGTGGTTGCTTGACACCCGAAGGAATGTGGGGGAAGATTTTGCTTCTGGGCCTTTGTTGTACTTTGGGGACATCAAAGGCGAACATTCCTGTGTCACTTCTCGTAGGAACAGAAGTGCTATCCTATAGGAGTGATATGAGGGAGAGAAGTGAAAAGACAATGTCTGCGGGTTACTTGTATGAACCATACTTTACCCTTACTTGGTCCTAACAAATGAGATGTACGAAAGGAGAAATGACTCTAAAATTTTATGAAGTTCTTACAACGGCAATATCACTCGAAACGAAAACCTCACGAATACTATCGTTTACTGGCATTACGATGAAATTCAGTAAGTATCATCATTTAGGCAATTCATATGTGACAAATACATATTTCATCTCTATAAGCAAAATGGAAAAATAATAATTTTATGGAATGTTATATTATGAGCAGACAACACAATGAAAGAAGTGGGAAGGGCATTGAAATAATTCGTTTTTATTTTGACCTCTGAAATGGTCGTTGGGAATTTGTGTCCGTCTACTCACACATTGAGGAAAATTTTCATTTATTTGAGCTGTTCTGTCAGTTTCTCTCATCTTCCAAGGAGTTCCTGCGTGACTTTTCCTTTGCTTCCAGGCTAACTACGTAGAAAACTCTTGAAAAATAGGTCAGAGAGTCTGTCCGTCTCGTAAGACGCTTATGCCTTAATTGTATGGAGAAGTTCTACTTGAGAGGACGAAGAAGGTGCGAGTATTCAAGGTTTCCTGACGACAAAGGGATCAAGGACTTGGAAAGTTTGTTTTATTACGGAAAGCTTATTTTGACTTTGTTCTTAGGAAGGTAGACAAACTTTACACGGAATATTTACTCAGGGTGGATGTTATATCGTATGGGGGAGGAGTATTATTTTCGGCATCGTATTATTTTCGGCATCAACTTTGCCTTTGGGAAGACATTCCAGTCCGTTTTCCCAGCCTCATATTACCGAGGAAAATAACGGACAGGATGTTATCTATATAGTTAATACTTTGATGTTCTGACGGACCATGGGAACGATGGGGGGCTGTCAACTTGTACTTTGTTTCATTTGGGCAGATGTTCTTTTAAAACCGTCGACTGATATCTATAAGATATTTGGGTATTCTAGGGATTTAGGGGAAAAGAAGACCCAGATTTCTGGACGGAAAGTAAAAATCTGTCTCCTGTTGATTTTTTTTTTCATTAAACAGAGATTAAAATAAATTTTGAGAGCAAGGAAATGAAAAAATTTTTGTCGAAAACATCACCGACTCCATCGTGTAATTTCTTCCCTATATGTAGAACAAACAATTTGTTTCTCCCGATAGGAAAAAGAAGAAGGATCCTTGGTCGTCCCCTCCCCTGTTGGCCTTGACCTTTCGCCCTCGATCTAGTCCTGCAAAAACTCTCTCTCTCTCTCTCTCTCTCTCTCTCTCTCTCTCTCTCTCTCTCTCTCTCTCTCTCTCTCTCTCTCTCTCTCGCTTTTGAGCTCAACAGTCAGTCCTGAATAGTTTGATTTTCACATGCCTTATTCTTTTGCTTCTTCGTGCAGATTTATTTGGTATAGAAATCTTATATCATATTCCTTTATTACATAAGTTATGTAGCTCACAACTCATACATGAATGCGCGCAAACACACACACACACACACTCATACATCCCCGTAGGGTTGGGGTAGCGCCATCAGTGCACCTCATGTGATGCGCTGTAGGCATTACTTCAGTTTCTTTACAGTGTGCCTTGGCCCCTAGCAGCAACCCCTTTCGTTCCTTTTTTTGTGCCTCCATACATATTCTCTTTCTTCCATCTTACTTTCCAGTTCCTCCTAACAATAATATTGATTCATAGTGCAACTGCGAGGTTTTCCTCCTGTTACACCTTTCACACCTTTTACTGTCAACTTCTTTTCAGCGCTGAATGACCTCATAGGTCCCAGTGCTTGGCCTTTCGCCTAAATTCTATAAATATTCAATTCAATCGACAGTCATATATATATATATATATATATATATATATATATATATATATATATATATATATATATATATATATATATATATATATATATATATATATATAAATGTATATATATATATATATATATATATATATATATATATATATATATATATATATATATATATATATATATATATATATATATATATAAATGTATAACTGAATCACGAAAATATGGAACGCGATGAATATATAAATATATATATATATATATATATATATATATATATATATATATATATATATATATATATATATATATATATATATATATATATATATATATATATATATATATATATATATATATATATATATAAAGGTAAAATCCACGAAGGTTGACTGCTAAGTACAGGACAACAGATAGCGAAAGGTCTCACAGCACT
Organism: Macrobrachium rosenbergii; assembly: GCA_039081455.1. Classification (NCBI taxonomy): domain Eukaryota; kingdom Metazoa; phylum Arthropoda; class Malacostraca; order Decapoda; family Palaemonidae; genus Macrobrachium; species Macrobrachium rosenbergii. Next base: position 26,281,577 of record JANJGK010000042.1, read on the forward strand.
CCAGTGTTTCCCTTTCCTTCGTGGATATTATCTTTATTTAAATATTCATCGCGTTCCATATTTTCGTGATTCAATTATACATTTATATATATATATATATATATATATATATATATATATATATATATAATTTCTCCATTTTGTAGTCTAATTCATTTCTTATGTTCTTCATAACAGAACATTTTCTTTGAAGTAATACTTGTTACACCTTTCACACCTTTTACTGTCAACTTCTTTTCAGCGCTGAATGACCTCATAGGTCCCAGTGCTTGGCCTTTCGCCTAAATTCTATAAATATTCAATTCAATCGACAGTCATATATATAATATATATATATATATATATATATATATATATATATATATATATATATATATATATATATATATATATATATATATATATATATATATATATATATATATATATATATATATATATATATATATATATATATAAATGTATAACTGAATCACGAAAATATGGAACGCGATGAATATATAAATATATATATATATATATATATATATATATATATATATATATATATATATATATATATATATATATATATATATATATATATATATATATATAAAGGTAAAATCCACGAAGGTTGACTGCTAAGTACAGGACAACAGATAGCGAAAGGTCTCACAGCACTCCAGTGTTTCCCTTTCCTTCGTGGATATTATCTTTATTTAAATATTCATCGCGTTCCATATTTTCGTGATTCAATTATACATATTATATATATATATATATATATATATATATATATATATATATATATATATATATATATATATATATATATATATATATATATATATATATAATTTCTCCATTTTGTAGTCTAATTCATTTCTTAAGGTCTTCATAACAGAACATTTTCTTTGAAGTAATACTTGTTACTCAGTTTACATGCAAAGATATTTTCTGGGTGTCGAAAGATCAACCGAAAATATTCTGAGCAAGTCGCTCTTTGATGGACTGCTTTCTTTAAGCATCATCCCCGAATATCCCTCATCAATCAAATACTGGGACAAGCAAGCCAAAATGTCTTTTGAGGAGAGGAAATCCTTTTCAGCCAGAGCTCCTGACTAAAGAGGGTTTTAGGCCCTCAGCGTCCGGCAGAAAAGTTTTCTTCGGTATTGTGGGAATGAAGTTGACTTCGGCGACAGGATATGAAGTTCACTGATTTCGTCCTCGAGTGTTCACATTATTTTCTGCTTTCTTCCCCTTCGTGAATGGGCGATTCTTTTTCCTGACTGTAAAACTTATCGCATTTACAGCTCTGAATACTCTCTGCGCACGATTGTCAGTGTGGAGACATGGTCTATAATACATATTATCTAAGACTTATATTGTGAAATCAAACCATGCTGGATTTGTTCGATATTGGATATTGATGGAACCTGTAAAGTCCTTTCAATAAAATGTTCAAGATCTTTAATTCAAGGGACTATGTCCTCGATTTTAGGTAAGATTATGCTGTACTTATGTTAATAGCTATCACGATCTTTCACCCATCAATATTTTCAGGGTTTATTCAGGTGGTTTTCGTCATTTCTTTCGAAAATACAGATAAAATAGAAACATGAAATGAAACAGCCAAACAACTAAGGTTGTTGTTAATAGATCATGATGGAAAAGGTTGGCTGAGGTGATGTAGCCTATATAACAGGACTAAAAGTACCATCAAGATGAAAGAAAAGTTTATTCATGGCTAATCTTGTTGAAGGAATTTTATATGCAACCACAGAGCAAGGGAGAGAATCCAGCAGTCCGGAAGTGAATGCCGTGTAGGAATAATTAATCTGTTATGGAATTGAGTCAGCAACTTCCACATGGAGTCTCTCCAAGGGATCGTAACCCTGACGTCAACACCGATTTCGAGAGCAAAAGTAGAGATGGTAAGCACTCGAGAGCTTTTGGAGATCACTGTCCAAAGCAACGTCGTATGAAGAAGGAGCACTGAGCTTCTACTTTACGACGGAGCTGAATTGATCCAAGGTTTAATGTGAGAGCTGGCTCATCCATCAGAGAAAGAATCTTGGCTTCAAATTCTCTAGATGCGCGAGAAGAGCCTGCCAAGGCAGTAATCTATATTAAGACGGATGAGTCATTCTTGTTACTGAAGAACTGTTGAAAGGAGAAGGTCGATCCGTCCAGAATATGTCAGAGGCAAAGCTAAACAGGCCTATGATATGTTCCAAAACATGCTGATAGTTGGAACAATTTCAGCGCCATCAAAGAAAATAATAACAGGCCATGGGGTATCTACAGACTGATCAATCATTCCTTTTATTAAAGGCGCTTGTTTATTTTTGACTTCTCTGGCGAGTATGGGTGCACATATACATCCCCCCACACACACGTTATATATATATATATATATATATATATATATATATATATATATATATATATATATATATATATATATATATATATATATATATATATATATATATATATATATATATATATATATATGCCGGGTGTTTCGAAATTCAAGGCGCCCCCTCTCCACAGAACAAATGGAAGTTATGAAGTTTTCTGCTATATCCTATCTCCAAGTACATTATTTTAAGTTTCTATTAAGCTATTTTTCATTTTATATTTCTTACATTTTCAGACAGAGTGACGGGGTTAGACACAGCCATTGCTAACAACTCGGAGGAAATCAGATGGATTGACCGAATCCGGGCTATAACCTTCAGAGAGGCCAGGGATGCTGGCGCATCCTTCATATCACGTTCCTGGATAGCTAAATACATTACAAGAGATGAATCCTTAGTTAAAAGAAACAGAAAAAAAAATCTATATGACTGTCATTGCGAAAAGAGTGAGAATCTCAGAAGGCCTGAAGTCCTTTCTCAGGAGTCAAAAGACATCATAGCTGAGGCAGTGGGTAGACCATAGACCAAGAAAGTCTTTACGTATATTGGCGCTTGAACTAGAAACAAAAAGGAGAAAGAATAGAAGTTATAATGCTGTATATCGTGAGTTGAAAAAACCTGGTATCAAGCCATTTCATGTTATCAGCAAGCCCAACATCACTCAGCAACGGAGAGAAGACCGTGCATGGTTTTGTGGTTCATTTCTTAAAGATTGGGATGAAGCTGACTTTCTCCATGTTGCCGCATCAGATGAATTCTTCATTTACACAGTCAGGAAGCCAAATCATAAAAAATGACATCATTTGGGCTGAAAATTTGGATGATGTCAGCGATGACGTGTGCTATTGCCAAGTTGAGAAATTTCCTGACTGTTTGGGAATTTTTCTCTGTTTCACAGCCTAACGGTTAATGTAGATCATCAAAGAAAAAGGACAGTCATGGAATGGTGAATACTTCAGAGAAACTGTGCTTACTGGTGGAGTATTTCCTTTCCTCAAAGATCCTGAAAATGTGTTATCTGTTGAAGAAGTCACATTTTTGCATGATAAGGCACCATGTTTCAAGGCTCTTCAGACACAGGAGTTGCTTCGAAACAGTGGTACCGATTTCTTCTCGTCAAGCGAATTTCCAGGAAGCTCCCCTGACCTTAATGTTTGTGAAAACATTGGTAGTATCTTAAAGGATCGTGTTGAAGCGCGCACAGTGAACTATGATAGTATACCAAGCCTCGACGACCTGCGAAGAGAGGTGGCCAAGTGCTCATGGTAATGGAGTTTGAGTCTCAGCCTTTTTGTGATTTGCTGAAATCATACTCCTCAAGAATGCAGGCTGTAGTACAGGCAGACGGAGGCAGCACAAAATATTAAATACTCAGAGAGAAACTTAAATAAATACCTGTTCTGAATTACTTTTGTTTTTGTCCATATCAATTTTAGTTTATGCTGTAGAGTGGGGGGGGGGGTAGGGCGCCTCTAATTTTGAAACACCCTGTATATGTAATATATATGTATATTCAAATATATACCTGACTACATTCAACGAAACTGTCTTGCTTCACAACCACTCCATTATGACAAGAACTCTCACTTGACAATTTGCGATACTTCTGGAAAGGTTTAAGATAGTCAGATAAAACACAACAAATTCTACGTGCGTTTTGAAGTAACACACGCAAGTTGAAGAAAAACGCTTAGGGATAAACGACATTCATGTCTAAATCTGCTCCAAGTCCAAAGGAAAAACCCGGAGAGCCTCTTCTTCATCCACTGGGAAGCTGTGTCTGAGGTGGAGGGACCCTCCAGGTTTTGGAGAGCCCCTTCTTTCTCTTCTGAAGAGGCTCTCCATTGGATAGAAATGTACAACACGCTAATGCTTCAATGCAAGAGGCAACAGTTGAGCTGTGAATACCCTTTGCACTTTCCTTCCTTTATCAGTCATTAATCGCAACGAATTTTCGAATAAAAAATATTTGTCTCGTCTTTTCTTCTAATAAATGAAAAATATGTAAATTTGTCATCATTGTATTACAGTCCTAACCCCTTCCAGTATTATTGCTTATCTATATCCTGCCCCCCACCCTTCTCTCTCTCTCTCTCTCTCTCTCTCTCTCTCTCTCTCTCTCTCTCTCTCTCTCTCTCTCTCTCTCTCTCTACGTCCAAATGAGCGCAAAGACTGAACAGCCAATTCAGTTGGTGCCAAGCTGAGGCATTCCCACGGGCACCGCAGTCGATTCCATATACAAAAAGAGAATGGACTCCAATATTTTAGACAGCACGCCTTTATTTCCCTAATGGTATCTAAATGACAGGTGACCCCGTTTTTTATTTGCCCAAGAGACCGATGGACAGAAGGAGAGAGAGAGAGAGAGAGAGAGAGAGAGAGAGAGAGAGAGAGAGAGAGAGAGAGAGAAGGAAGTGATTTCTTAGTGTTTTTTTTTTTTTTTTTTTAGGATATAGAACTAACAGTAAATATTGGATATGTTGAGTGTTTTTGAACAGAAAGAAATCTTGAAATATAGATGTTTTACTGTAACTTTAGTTACAAGGAATATGAAGTTATGTTGTACTGAAACGGGCAACTGAGAAGTAATCAGGTCTTAGTGTCTGTGATGATATGTTTTCAATCGGAGCCTAGAGTTTTCAGACGTACCTTATCGCAAACAGATGGAAGAATTTGCCAGCGTTCAATTGTTCTTTCCATCAGCGTACCGATATGTTCTGTTCCTCAGCGATTAAATACATGTTGTTTTATGGTCATTTGTTGACATTACGACGTGTGCCATCTGCGAGAGATTTAACTGTATATGTCGGAGACATTATGGACCCTCATAGAGGTACTCTGGAAATCTTGCACACAGTTTGCCTCAAACACTGAATCTGAGAGACTCCTGCCAATGCTCAGTCTGGATTCCCGTAGTTCAGATAAGATCATCTGCTAATTAAGTAACCCTTAATTCTCCCTTACTCGTTCATCGTACCCTGTTTCAGGAACTCTGTGACATCTAACGGCATTACTCTTGAGCTCTGTGGTTTCAGACAAATTCTGGCATATGACCCTCTAGCTAAACCCCATATTTATGTTGTGTCTCTTTTTATTATTATTACATGCTTTTATTTAACTTGACTTCTGCGTCTGTCTGCCTGTCTGTCCGTCCTTCTGTTTGGATCAAATCTTGTAACTCAATTTTCGAACTGTTCCTCCATCCGATACACTAGAAATTTTGCATGGTTACTCAGTGCCGGTGGCAGTACAACCTTACATGATCAGTACGTCAGCGGTGATCTCTTGTGACTCCCAGTATCTCAGGATTTGTATAAAACTCTCCAAATTTGTTACAATTTCTTTGACTCTGTAGAGTCTATCTTCTATGTAACCCTTCCCCTTCCATCTTCCATCCCCTTCCCCTTCCCTTTTCCATCACCCTCCCCTTTCCCTCCCCAGCACACGATCAAGTGTTAATTTAGCTGTGTCATCCCCCACCCCTTTCCTCTGCCCTCCCCTCCCCTCCCCTCTCACATCCCCTTCCCCCATCCACCCCCTCCCCTTTCCAAAGCACACACTCAAGTGTTTAGCTTTGTCCTCCCCCTCCCCTTCCCTCTTCTCTCTGCCTCACCTTCCCTCCCCCCTTTCTCTTCCACTTCCCTCTTCCCCCTCCCCTTCCCCCGCCCCTACCCCTTCCAGAGAATGCGATCAAATGTTAGTTTAGCTGTGTCGTCCTCCTCCCCTTCCCTCTCCCATCCCCTCCCCTCCCCCTCTCCCTTCCGGAGCACATGATCAAGTGTTAAATTACCTGTGTCCTCCCCTTCCCTTCCCTCTCCTCCTCCCCTTCCCCCTTTCCTCTCATTCTCTCTCCCCTCCCTATCTTCCCCCTTACCTCTTCCATTGCCCTCCACTTCCCCCTCCCCTCCAACTTCCCCCTCTCCTTCCCCCACACCTCCCACTTCCCCCTCCCCTTACCCTCCCCGCCATTCCCCTCCCTTCCCCTTTCCATCCCCTCCCCTTCCCCCAATCCCCCTCCCTTCCCCTTCCTTTTCTTCCCCTACGCCTTCCTCCTCCTCTTTCCCCTCCATCCCCCTTCCCATTTTCCTCCCCTCCCCTCCTCTTTCCCCCCATCCCCCTTCCCATTTTCCTCCCCTCACCAACCTCATCCCATCCTCTCCCCCTTCCCCCTCGCCTCCTTTCCTCCCCTCACTTTCCATCTTCCTCCCGCCGCCTTCCCCCTTTCCTCCTCTTCCCTCTCTTCCCCCTCCCCTTGCCCTTCCAATATCCCTCCAACTCACCTTCCTACTCCCCCTCCCCCTTCTCTCTTCCCTCCCTTTCTACTTCCCCCTCCGATCTTTCCCCTTCCCTCCCCCTCACGCAAACGGATATCAGTTTTGTTAACTACAATCATAAATCGGTTACAATTTCTTTCAAAACTAAAAAGTATACGATAAAAATTAAAAAAATAAACATGCTTTTATTAAAATGCACTAAAAAGTAAAAGGTAATTTTTTGAGGCACACCAGGATTTTCTTACAATTAATCATGTCTACAAAAATAAAAGCGTGGGCCTCAGACATGAAAGGAAATGCTACAAGAAAAGAAAGATATTTTTTTATTTCCATGTTTGGAGCCCACACTTTTATTTTTGTAGACATGATTAATTGTAAGAAAATCCTTGTGTGCCTCAAAGAATTACCTTTTACTTTTTAGTGCATTTTAATAAAAGTATGTTTATTTTTTTTATCTATTTTAAGTTTTTTATCGACTGATTCATTTCTTTTGTAGTTGACGGCTGTGCATCTCTGCCCTTTAATTGATAATTAGAATTCACAGACAACGTCCTTTGCTGACGTGATGCCAAAATGTATAAGCCAATTCACATCTGAATAGATAGGTGCGTATTGAAAATAATTTCTGCATTCCCATTCCTCCCTCATCAAAATTCGGGAACATTCGTTTGCGAATCTAATGCAAACTTGCACTTGACTACATTTCTCAGTAATTGGTATTTACTAACTGAGCTAAATGGTAATTACAACAAGAGTCATTCAATTTCAAGTCTCTTTCAGTAATTCAAGAAACAATTATTCACGCTATTTACTAATGGCATGTGATGATAACACTGACAGTTCCAAAAGTGAACCGAAACGCTGGATTTGTCCCCTTTAATACTCGTTATCCAACTATAGATACGAGTGACAAGTGGCGAATTCTTCCTCTTCCTGTAACTTCTCTCACGGGTGTCCAAGTTCTTCTAATTTCCAACAACCTGCCAATTCCCCTGGAAGATTTCCATTGACTTTACCTTAAAGATTTCGTAATAAATAAATAGCTTCGTAATATGGACTTGGTGAATAAATCGCAACATTACACTATTCAACAGATTTAGACAGACTTTTCAGTTTTAAGGCGAGAGAAAACCCATCTCAAGAACAAACTTGCCCTTACTGTCTTTTGATTTAACCGGCATATTTTATGATCCTTTTTTTCAAGTCAAGTGCATTTTCAAATCCTAATATAAAATTTTGCCTGAATTTCACTTATTAGTCTTAATATCGCCTCTCTCTCTCTCTCTCTCTCTCTCTCTCTCTCTCTCTCTCTCTCTCTCTCTCTCTCTCTCTCTCTTAGAGAGTAGTAAAGCATTCTGTTCTGTTGCTAATTGCTTCCAGCAGAACTTCTTAAGTGTGTTAATGAGGGAAGAAGGAGAGACGTTTTATCATAAACCTCTGAAGGCTGTTTTCTCCTTTTTTCTTAACTCCATTTGAAAAGGGACCGCAAGCGTTTATTTCTTTTATTTTATTACCCCCCTCCATAACGAAATATCTACATTGCCAATAACACAATTTGAATTATACAATCTGCTAAGAAAAAAAAACTATTATTTACATCTTGAAAGTCTAGCGCTCTCTCCTGATTTCCTAAGGAAGGAATTGATTGATTGTTTTATGTCTTAAAACTGGCGTTACAACATCTAGGTCATTGACGCCGTCCTAAGGAAGGGAAAGGGCTTCCTCTTGAGGCAAAACGCCTCCGTTTCATCTCATGACAATAAAATGTTGCCTGCTTGGCTGAAGGATAGTCCACACCATTTTCAACTCTCTCCTGTTATTGATGAGTCCTTTGTTGGCTGAGTCGGTTGAGCTTCAGACTGTCTCTCGATGGGCCGGAGTTCAGTTCCCCCGGCCGGCTGATGAAGAGTTAGAGACATTTATTTCTGGTGATAGAAATTCATTTCTCGCTATAATGTGGTTCGGATTCCACAATAAGCTGTAGGTCCCGTTGCTAAGTAGCCAGTTGGTTCTTAGCCACATAAAATAAGTCTAATCCTTCGGGCCAGCCCTAGGAGAGCTGTTAATCAGCTCAGTGGTCTGGTAAAACTAAGGTATATTCTTAACTTCGCTATGTACGTTACGATGTCTATTCATAAGCAGTCCGTGAGCACGCAAGAAGTTTGTCCTGTATCACTGAAAAGGGTGTTCTTCGATTCATGGTGTGAATTATACGAGAGAGAAATTTGCTTAAAGTTCAGGATCATATTGAGCGTGTGATAATCTGTCCTAATTATATATTGAATGGGCAGTAAAAACTATAAATATCTTCAAAGAAGAAAACCCATCTCAGTTTTCAATGAGTTTCAGACTTGTGTAAATAGGCAGCCATGATTTGCTAAGTCTCAGAAAAATGGATTTATAACTATTCATTTTTTGTCTTTCTCTTTGTAAAAGAAGGAAGAAGGTTACGTAAATAGAGTGCCATGATAGGGTACGAAGGTCAGGAGGCAGATGCATTGCAAATGCGCAATTCCAGTGAAACACGAAGAGTGAAAGGCTCTTGACCTGAGGTGAAAACGTTCTCTCTCGCACACACGCAGTCGTGTAGGAAGAAGTAAGCAAGTAAGTAGTTTGGGGTTAACTGGCCTCGTAACTGTCGTGTTGGGCAGAAACCGGCGAATTGGTTGATCTGATCTTCCGTTGTAAGTATGACTGCATATTTGTGCGTTCATCAGAGAGAGAGAGAGAGAGAGAGAGAGAGAGAGAGAGAGAGAGAGAGAAGGAGGGGGGATGTGATGTCCTCTGGCAAATACTAACGGACGGAAAATTGGGACATAATTCTTTAAAAACTATTCCAAAAAAAAAAGAGAGAATATATAAATTCAAAGCGGAACAAAACATTGACAACAGAACTGGCCGGAAACAGGAGCAGAGACTCGGTTGTCTCCATTTTAGTCCAGGATGTCAAAAATGGAATCAGAACTCTCCATTTCGTCTTGAAAGATCCTCCCAGACTAATTAAGACCCAAGAACTCTTCAGCTGCTCTTCTCAGCCTCTTCTCAACGTCTCAAGTAACTCTCTCAAGATCTGAAAGATCTTATGTCTAAAATACGAGCAATTGCTTTGAAGTATTCTTGGGAAGCAGAGAATGTGCTTTGGGACCTGTAATCCTCAAACAAACAAACAAACAAACAAACAAACAAGCATTCAAAATGAAATAAAAAAAGGTAACAGCCGAACTGTAGCAAGAACATAACAATGATGAGATGAGTAATGGAGAGAATAGTATAATCATTAGTAAAGACAGACAGACTGAAAGTTATGTCCTCTTCTGAGAAACCAATTGCACGCGAAATAAACAGGCTAAGAGATGATGACTGCACCAAATGAGCAACCACTATTCCCCGAAAGATTCGTATGACTTATTATTTCCATGAACAGGCCATCAGGCACAGATATTCTGAGCCAAAATAGGTTTGTCAATGAATAAAAAGACACAATTTCCCACGAACTGAATTTTCGAAAAAAAACTAACTGTGGGAAATGTGAAACTATTGCTGTCAGTCTACTTGAGCATCATGAAAAAGTAGAATTTCTGCTTTCATTTATAGCATTGATTTTAAATATTGTTCTGTAGCTGTATGCCTATGCTTTAAAACATTAATTATGATATAACTGAACAAAATATCCTTGCATAAGAGAGAGAGAGAGAGAGAGAGAGAGAGAGAGAGAGAGAGAGAGAGAGAGAGAGAGAGAGAGAGAGGCAAAAATAACTATTAAAAATGACTCTATTTCACACCCTTTTAATCATTCTACTGTAGTTTCCATATTCAGTTTTAAAATATGCAGCTTTGGTATCCAAGTGGATCAGGAATTAATAAATAAATAAAATAATACATGTTTGTATGTTTATATACACACACCCGCACATACACAAATTTATATATATATGTATATATATATATATATATATATATATATATATATATATATATATATATATATATATATATATATATATATATATATATATATATATGTATGTGTGTGTGTGTGTGTGTGTGTGTGTGTATAGCTACATGTTTCAAACGTACCAATGTCATGGTGGGGAGTGGGTTGATGCCAATACTAAGCACAAATCCCCGCACTCGGCGGGTGTATGTACGGCAGAGTCGGAATTAACTTATAGCTCTCTTGACAGCCCAATGGCCTCGAACGTCGACTGGAAGACGTCAGAGGATTCTGCTGTCTGGTGTTCGCGTCACTTAAATGACAATCCATTCATCATCATTCATACTTTTCTTTCGGTGATATTCCCTAAGTGGCGGAAATTGGATTGTAGCGCCTACACATAGACCCTACACACATTTACACAGCGACCTGTGACAAGGAACCCGCGAACGAAACACGCGGACGAAAGAAACACAACTCCTCTCGTACGACTTTCGTACATAATTATATCTTACTTATTATTATTGTCACATTTTGTGTATTATCACCATTCTTTGTATTACACTGACAGCTTTCCAACCATGTTTGTATGACCTACAGTCCAATAGCCTGTACCATTTTATATGTATATATTTCTCTCTGTGTACAAACACGACTGCTTGTACTTGATTCCTGTTTCTATCTGTCAGAGGCCAGGAACTACATTGCGGCTCGCACGAGCTCTTGTGTACAAACAAATGCTTGTCCCTGTTTCTACCTGTCATAGGATATTAAACGATATTTGTGGCTTAATCTTTCTTTACAAAATGTCTAGCTGATGTGATAAAATTCATATATATATTTATATATTTATATATTATATATTTTATATATATTATATAGTTATATTATGATATATATATATTATATAATTATATTATCATATATATATATATATATATATATATATATATATATATATATATATATATATATATATATATATATATACGAGTATATATGTATATATACCTGATTATAAGATCCAATAGTTAAAATTTTACTGTTTTTAGAATCTTATAGATATTTTGTACATATTGTTAGTGTTTAGTATAATTTCGTGGTTCAAGATGTTCACAAATTATTTTCAAGTTTTCTACATGTGGATGTTCATTAAATTTGATTAAGCATTGCTTAATTTTAATGGATTATGCAGTGCTTGGTTTCAAGTTCGTTTGTATCTTTATTATAGCCTTGAGGATGCGATTATGAATCGTGAAACGTTGGCAAAATAAATGTACCTGAGTACGACGCCTTTCCCTATGGTTCCCCTGGTGATATATATATATATATATATATATATATATATATATATATATATATATATATATATATATATATATATATATATATATATATATATATATATATATATATATATATATATATATATATATATTGATATATTGATATATATTGATATATATAAATATATATATATATATATATATATATATATATATATATATATATATATATATATATATATATATATATATATATATATATATATATATATATATGCAGTAAGTGAAACGAGGAATTGAGAAGAGTTATAGTATGATGAAATTTTATGAGGGAATATTTTTTTTTTTTTTTTTTAAATTAATAGAGCAAGGTTATTGCGCAACTGGAAAAATGCTTCGTAAAGAGATGAGATCCAGTTTTGTGGATTAAATAATCGGAAGAGTTTTTTTAATATTGAGTGTAAATGAGAGAGACCTTAAGTGTGCTAAAATAGTAAGACATGCGTAAATTTGGGGTGTATTTATAAAAAAAGACTATTGAAGGTGTAAGAAGGGTAATAACGATTAAATGTTGGGAAGTCACTTGAGGTGAGATACTGAGATATGTGTGATTGATTGACTAGCCAGGATGTGTAAGGTATCTCTGGATGAGAAAAATGTACCATAATAATGGGTGAGATTAACAATGTTCCTTGGTATAATGGTAAAATGAGATAGTTGTGAGTAAGAATTATAAGGAATAGCAATACTTAGAAGGCCGTATTTAGAATAATGGCACAGTTGTAGATAAAAAAAGAAATGGATTGAAAGTTTCATATGGTAATAATGAAAAGTTTACTAATAAAGGGAGAACGCTATATATATCCTATATTGACCTATGAAAAGTTTAATATAGAATTGGCCGACTTTTACTGTGGAAATCTCTGAGGGTGTTTGTATTAATGATAACTTATTGAGAGCAATTTTCACGGTTTTATGATGAAAACAAAGGGTGCCCAAGAATAATGAAAGATAGATGTAGTGGAAGAGTCACTGTAACAGACAAGCTTGAATACCAAGGAAGCAAGAAAAGCTTGGGAGGCAGAGAAGAAGAAGAAGAGTTCATTGTATAAAGTATCTGGCTGCTTCCGAGTGGCAATATGGAGGTGATAGAACTCAAGATTTCTGCAGAAGGCTTCATTAGTAATTCACCGACTTAGAGGATGAATATGGGAACGAATTTCTTTCTTATTTTCAAGTGAAAAATGCTTCTTGTTGTTATATATATATATATATATATATATATATATATATATATATATATATATATATATATATATATATATATATATATATATATATATATATATATATATATATATATATATATATATATATATATATATATATATATATATATATATATATATATATATATATATATATATATATATATATATATATATATATATATATATATATATATATATATATATATATATATATTATATATATATATATATATATATATATATATATATATATATATATATATATATTTATATTATATATATATATATATATATATATATGAAATTTTTATCACACCGTGATTTATATACAATCATGAAGCAACAAATGTCGCTTAATATCGAAATTCACGCTACTTCGGTATATCTCCGTTGGAGAATTGTCGCCGAAGGGGAATTTATATAAGTGATAAATGAATTGGAATCGTGGGGACACGAACCCGCGACGAAAGCCTATTCAGCGACTCCAGTTGACGTAAACCATTGAGCCATCAAGAGAGGTATAAATCTCTTGCCGAGATGTCGTACTGTTTTTACCCGTCGTGAGCGGGGAAAGTGTACTAGCCTCGACAATGACCCACCTCCGCCATGACAGTTCATTGGTACGTTTGGAACACGCAGCTCTTGTTATGAAATTTTTATCACACCGTGATTTATATACAATCATGAAGCTACAAATGTCGCTTAATATCGAAATTCACGCTACTCTTCGGTATATCTCCGTTGGAGAATTGTCGCCGAAGGGGAATTTATATAAGTGATAAATGAATTGGAATCGTGGGGACACGAAACCGCGACGAAAGCCTATTCAGCGACTCCAGTTGACGTAAACCATTGAGCCATCAAGAGAGGTATAAATCTCTTGCCGAGATGTCGTACTGTTTTTACCCGTCGTGAGCGGGGAAAGTGTACTAGCCTCGACAATGACCCACCTCCGCCATGACAGTTCATTGGTACGTTTGGAACACGCAGCTCTTGTTATGAAATTTTTATCACACCGTGATTTATATACAATCATGAAGCTACAAATGTCGCTTAATATCGAAATTCACGCTACTTCGGTATATCTCCGTTGGAGAATTGTCGCCGAAGGGGAATTTATATAAGTGATAAATGAATTGGAATCGTGGGGACACGAACCCGCGACGAAAGCCTATTCAGCGACTCCAGTTGACGTAAACCATTGAGCCATCAAGAGAGGTATAAATCTCTTGCCGAGATGTCGTACTGTTTTTACCTGTCGTGAGCGGGGAAAGTGTACTAGCCTCGACAATGACCCACCTCCGCCATGACAGTTCATTGGTACGTTTGGAACACGCAGCTCTTGTTATGAAATTTTTATCACACCGTGATTTATATACAATTCTCCAACGGCGACAATTCTCCAACGGAGATATACCGAAGTAGCATGAATTTCGATATTAAGCGACATTTGTAGCTTCATGATTGTATATAAATCACGGTGTGATAAAAATTTCATAACAAGAGCTGCGTGTTCCAAACGTACCAATGAACTGTCATGGCGGAGGTGGGTCATTGTCGAGGCTAGTACACTTTCCCCGCTCACGACGGGTAAAAACAGTACGACATCTCGGCAAGAGATTTATACCTCTCTTGATGGCTCAATGGTTTACATCAACTGGAGTCGCTGAATAGGCTTTCGTCGCGGGTTCGTGTCCCCACGATTCCAATTCATTTATCACTTATATAAATTCCCCTTCGGCGACAATTCTCCAACGGAGATATACCGAAGTAGCGTGAATTTCGATATTAAGCGACATTTGTAGCTTCATGATTGTATTTAAATCACGGTGTGATAAAAATTTCATAACAAGAGCTGCGTGTTCCAAACGTACCAATGAACTGTCATGGCGGAGGTGGGTCATTGTCGAGGCTAGTACACTTTCCCCGCTCACGACGGGTAAAAACAGTACGACATCTCGGCAAGAGATTTATACCTCTCTTGATGGCTCAATGGTTTACGTCAACTGGAGTCGCTGAATAGGCTTTCGTCGCGGGTTCGTGTCCCCACGATTCCAATTCATTTATCACTTATATAAATTCCCCTTCGGCGACAATTCTCCAACGGAGATATACCGAAGTAGCGTGAATTTCGATATTAAGCGACATTTGTAGCTTCATGATTGTATATAAATCACGGTGTGATAAAAATTTCATAACAAGAGCTGCGTGTTCCAAACGTACCAATGAACTGTCATGGCGGAGGTGGGTCATTGTCGAGGCTAGTACACTT
The DNA here is from genome assembly GCA_039081455.1 of Macrobrachium rosenbergii. Classification (NCBI taxonomy): domain Eukaryota; kingdom Metazoa; phylum Arthropoda; class Malacostraca; order Decapoda; family Palaemonidae; genus Macrobrachium; species Macrobrachium rosenbergii. Next base: position 26,297,019 of record JANJGK010000042.1, read on the forward strand.
TCCCCGCTCACGACGGGTAAAAACAGTACGACATCTCGGCAAGAGATTTATACCTCTCTTGATGGCTCAATGGTTTACGTCAACTGGAGTCGCTGAATAGGCTTTCGTCGCGGGTTCGTGTCCCCACGATTCCAATTCATTTATCACTTATATAAATTCCCCTTCGGCGACAATTCTCCAACGGAGATATACCGAAGTAGCGTGAATTTCGATATTAAGCGACATTTGTAGCTTCATGATTGTATATAAATCACGGTGTGATAAAAATTTCATAACAAGAGCTGCGTGTTCCAAACGTACCAATGAACTGTCATGGCGGAGGTGGGTCATTGTCGAGGCTAGTACACTTTCCCCGCTCACGACGGGTAAAAACAGTACGACATCTCGGCAAGAGATTTATACCTCTCTTGATGGCTCAATGGTTTACGTCAACTGGAGTCGCTGAATAGGCTTTCGTCGCGGGTTCGTGTCCCCACGATTCCAATTCATTTATCACTTATATAAATTCCCCTTCGGCGACAATTCTCCAACGGAGATATACCGAAGTAGCGTGAATTTCGATATTAAGCGACATTTGTAGCTTCATGATTATATATATATATATATATATATATATATATATATATATATATATATATATATATATATATATATATATAATATATATATATATATATATATATATATATATATATATATATATATATATATATATATATATATATATACATATATAAATTTCTGATTCACACCGGGAGCTAACCTCGGTGTTCCAAGTGACAGGCCTGGTGTGACTCAGAAATTTATTTCTGCAAAGCACTTGCTCATGTGCCCGTTAATTCCATCATATATATGTATGTATATATATATATATATATATATATATATATATATATATATATATATATATATATATATATATATATATATATATATATATATATATATATATATATATATATATATATATATATATATATATATATATATATATATATATTTATATATATATATATATATATATATATATATATATATATATATATATATATATATATATATATATATCTATATATATATATATATATATATATATATATATATGTATATATATATATATATATATATATATATATATATATATATATATATATATATATATATATATATATATATATATATATATATATATACTGTATATATTAGAAAATTTCCCAAGAACATATAAATGTATTGAATATAATCAAACGTTGCGTCTATAGATCTCATAATTTTTATTCCATACGCAAAGAGTCGGAGCGAGGAAATGGTGACCCATTAATGTCACATAACATGACTGACTATTCATCAGAATAAACAAGAGAGAGGACCTTCACTCAGTGCTTCAACAGGTTATATCCTGAGGACCATTCGTCGACTGTATTTGAAATTTGCAGGAATTGCAGCTATATTCATGTTTTGTCGTCTTCCGTTTTCGAAGAAGTCATCTCCAATGCAGGAACCAAATGAGGTATCAAACGAACACGTGTTCACTATTTTCAGGCATAGTGTCGCTCATTTTTGAATGCATAGGCCTCTGCATCTGTTTAGTCTACCCTCCCCCTCCCCCTCCCCCACCTGTCATAAGGTAAGGGAAGTAAAAGAAGTGAAGCTTAATCTACGAAGACACCTCCCCAAACATACATCACTTCAGCTTTACCACCATAATTGACAAGGATTCAGTCACTGGTATCAAGATAATACGACAGAAAGTAATACTGATTCTGAGTGTCACGTTTCAAAGTGGATGTCTTGCAAGGCAGTATATATATATATATATATATATATATATATATATATATATATATATATATATATATATATATATATATATATATATATATATATATATATATATATATATATATATATATATATATATATATATATATATATATATATATATATATATTATATATATATATATATATATATATATATATATATATGTGTGGTTTTTAGTTTTCTTATTGTGCTGGCTTTGCCTGTCCGCCCGCACTTTTTCTATCCGCCCTCAGATCTTAAAAACTACCGGCTAGAGGGCTGCAAATTGGTATGTTGATCATCCACCCTCCAATCAACAAACATATTAAATTGTAGCCCTCTAGCCTGAGTATTTTTTTTATTGTATTTAAGGTTAAAGTTAGCCACAATCGTGCTTCTGGCAACGATATGGGACAGGCCACCACCGGGCCGTGGTTAAAGTTTCACGGGCCGCGGCTCGTACAGCATTACACTGAGACCAGCGAAAGATAGATCTATTTTTGGTGGCTTTGATTATACGCTGTAGCGGCTATACAGAAAACTCGATTGCGCCGACGAAACTTTGGCGCAGTTTTTACTTGTTTTTATTTCATAAAAGTTTATTACGGTATTTTTAACTTCTTAGCGAAGACCAGTTTTCTCTTGTTAATGTCAGGCAAACTCTCGCGTTGAAATTTCTGGCTTTTGACAATTTATATATATATCATTTAACTGGAAATGGGATACTGGATTGTTCTTGTTTTATATACTTTACTCTCTCTCTCTCTCTCTCTCTCTGTATACAATTGAAATTGCACCGTCTCATCCTTCTAATACAAGTTAGAGCAAATTTTACCTTTCTGGTCATTTTTTAATCTAATTTAACAGGAAATTGAGCGCTAGATTATGCCTGGTTCATAGGCTTTTGCTCTCTCTCTCTCCCCTAAATGTTTCTGAACGCATAAGAGAGAGAGAGAGAGAGAGAGAGAGAGAGAGAGAGAGAGAGAGAGAGAGAGAGAGAGAGAAGTAATGGACAAGAGATTCATTCAAGTGCGAACAACTTCGATTTTAAAAATACCGTCCAAATTCACTATACTAAGCCGATGATGCAACACTTATGAGTGTAGTCAAGTGTCTCCACTTACGATATATATATATATATATATATATATATATATATATATATATATATATATATATATATATATATATATATATATATATATATATATATATTATCTCTTTATCTCTTTAAACTTTTGTGTTTAGGTATTATCAGTTGAAAACTCATTATTTTTCTCACGTACGATGTATTGTTTTCGGCTGTCAGGCACCTGGTCCACCCCCCCCCACTTCCCCTTCCGCCCCCCAACCCAACCGTTACATTCGGCAGAGCATTACTCTGAAAAGAGGTGGGGGGGAGGTAAATTTGCATAGCAGTCCGACCTAATTTTTTTCCCCTCTTTTTTATGCCTCCTCCTTATTTCTTGTTTCACGAAGACGTTTTATCTGCCCCTTTACTTCCTCCCTCCTTTCCCCCTCCCTCTTTCCCTCCCCCTCCTCCTAATATAATTTGATGACAGTTTAAAACTGATAACCTTTATCACGTCCCATTGGTAAACTGATCCACTTGGTAATGAGTCCTTTAATGAAACATCTCTTTCTATATCTGTTTGTTTAAGGAATATTCATATGAATACTGGAAGTGACAATATTCCCAAGGGAAAAAAATAAAAACCATTTAGAAATCTATTTTTAACAGTCTGGCCCAGCCGATGGGGGTATCGCTTTCAAAGCTCTCCATTCATTGGCCAAAGGTTCAAGGTTTCAGCCAATGACAGAAGGCGATGGAAATGGTTTTTCCTTGGTGGAGCCCTCTGACTGGCCGAGAGAGAATCTTGGTTTTCTCATTGAGCTGCAGCAGTTCTCAGGCAGCCATGGTGGAGAACAAGCAGTCGAAACTAATCCCTTTTCATGGTGATAGCTAATATTTTTTAGTAAGTACCATTTTCGTGTTGTCAATTCTGCACAGCTTTTAGGTTAATAGTTGTTGGTGTTCGTTCATCCTGCTGAAGATTAATTAGCACAGGTATTTATAATTGCTTGGGCAGGAGGTGATTGCTGCTTCTAATATTTTTTAGCAAGTATCATTTTCGTGTTGGCAATTCTGCGAAGCGTTTAGGCTAATATCTGGTGTATTCATCCACTCTGAAGGTTAATTAGCACAGAGCTCCAAAGAGACCAGTGACTGGCGTGAATCCGTCTTATTTCAGGGAACAATTTTTTCCGCTGGTAAACTGTGATCGACTGAAAGTGAAAATTTTTTTTTTTTTTTAAAGTCAGTGAATGGCATGAATTTTCAGGCTAGGAATAAACTGAGAAATTTGCAATTTACAGTGAAGTCTGTCATATTCGATCGTACGTACTGGTTAAGGTGACAAATAGGTAATTTTTCGGAAGACTCCAGCCAGCCATTTCCAAAGGTGCCAGCTAGCCATTTTTGCATGAAAAACCATTTTGGATTTTTCATGCAAAAATGGCCAGGAAATAAGGTAGTAAAAGAACCTAAAAATACCAACCTAACGTAAACTAGGGGTGTTTACTGGTTACAATTTTGCCGTATTAGTTATGGAGGGGGCGGGGGGGGAGCTGGTATTGTCTTACCTTACTAGTCCTTATTTTTCTCTGCTATTAGGCATTTGCGAAGGTTATGTATTGAGAAGAAATTTTTTTGTTTTGATGTGATTTACCCAAGAAAAATATAAATTATAAAGCGGGAGGTGGCTGGAGTCTAACGAAAAATAACCATAGAAGTAAGTGAACCACTCACACTTTTAACATTTCTTCTGTGAAAGCTTGAGACATTACAGTTCTAAACCTGGTTCTGCATTTCATTTTAAGGTATTATTACAGTTTCGGTCAAATTCGGATATCTAATATTTTTTTTACTTGCTATCATATATTTTTGTCATGATTCAGACGAAATACTTACTCGCATCTTCCGCAAATTAAGAGTTACGGAGATATTTGCCGATGAATATTGTGCTTTGTTGTTATCGCAAGGATGCGTTTATGCTGCC